>JNEY01001490.1:0-12283 GCA_020875895.1 Aphelenchus avenae
CCCCTAGTCCGACCTTGCTGGCATCAGTGATGACCACGAACCGCTTATCCGGGTCATTCATTGCCTTAACGAAGTCCGGGAAGCGCAGCACTAGGTCACCGCAAAGCGCTCGTTTAAGCGTCTCAAACGCGCGAAGTTCGTCGTCGCCGAATTTGAATCTGGCATCTTTGTGCACTAAGCGGTAGAGTGGCGCAGCAATAGTCGCAAAATTTTTTACAAATTTGCGGTAGTAAGAAGCCATTCCTAGAAAGCGCAACATCTCCTTCACGTTTTTAGGCAGGGGATAGTCTCTGATCGGCGTTAGTTTGTCGGCATCCATCTTGATTCCTTCGCGCGTAAGAATGTGCCCCAGGAATGGAATCGATTCCGCCGCAATCGTGCATTTCTGAGCCTTAAGCTTTAAGTTCGCATAGCGCACGCGCTCGAAAACCTGCCGCAAATGATCTAAATGGTCTTCGAACGTCTCGCTGGCCACCAGCAAGTCGTCGACGTAGGAATATGCGAAGTCGTTTAAAATGCCGTCAAAAAGCCTATTCATGAAACGCTGGAAAGTGGCAACCGAATTCGACATCCCCATAGGCATAACATTAAATTCGTAGTGACCTAGCGGCGTGGAGAACGCTGTTTTGTGTTTAGAAGCGGGTTCCGTCCGAATTTGGAAGTAGCCGCAGAGAAAATCGATCGATGTGAAGTATTTGCGCTTGCCCAGAGACATCAACGTCGTGTCGATATTAATAAGCGGGAAGTTCGTCTTTACCGTTTTGTCGTTTATCAGCCTGTAGTCTACACACATCCTTATGCTTCCCTTTTCTTTCTTGGAAACAAGGACCACCGGACTGGCATACGGCGACGTCGATGGCGAGATCAAGCCGCGCGACAGATAGTCTTTAAGCATAGCGGCAAACTTCTCTCGCAATGCGTAGGGAATCTGCCGCACACGTGTCGAAATCGGTCTCTCGTCCACGGTCTCAATATGATGCATTACCAGGTCCGTCTGCGTTAACTCGCTCTCAGTCAACGCGAAAATGTCCTGGAACTCTAGCACTAAAGCGTCGATAGCGTCGCGCTCGTCAGCGCGTAAGTTCCCCATTTTGGCCTTGATAATCTCGAGGAGATCCGCGTTCCGTTCACTAATTGACCTTACGCATGCGGCGGCCGGGCGCGCGTCACTCTCTTGGCAGGCTTCCTCTAGCCACTTAGTCACCACCGGGCTCGACAGCGCATTCTCCGCACTGCAATAGTCATGAACCTCCTCCACATGCCCTATTAGTTCCCCTGGTTTCAGTTCTTGTTGTGTGCCCGAGTAGTTTGTGACCAGGATCGAGAGCCTACCGTTCGAGGTCGCACTCAAGCAGGGCTCGATCCGCACGCTGGCGCTGCTGCTTCCGGTCGCCTTGGCGCTGGAGACTTCTTCTACGCCGTCGAGAAGCTCCTGGTCGAAGTCCATTTCGATGCTAGAGTCCTTGGCGGCCATGTTGTCAGCAAGAAGCGGCTTGTTCAGCAGAGCGGTATCTGTGACATAAGCCGATATAAACTTTGCAGACAATGGCGGAATCGCGTCAGCACGGTACACGCGGAGAGCACGATTAACGACAAGCGACTCCGTCTTTTTAGGCTCAAACGAAATAGTCTCTCCTGTTATTCCATTAGCTAGGTAAAATCCGAGTGACTGCAACCCGGGCGTGCCGAAAATGTAGTCAAATCCGAAGGGGTCCTTGGTAACGTTAAACTTGAGCCGAATCGAGGCCTGTGACGACACCGAAACGGGCAACGTGATTGTTCCGAAAAGCCTAAGTTCTTCGCCATTGGCAGCTGTAACTCGCGGAGGGGACGCTGTATATCCAGCGGTAAGCGGGTTAATATTCGCCTCCTTCAATGCGCTAAGGAGAAATCGAACGCAAACCAAATTGACTTCGGCACCGGTATCTGCTAAAGCACGGCCGGTTACGCCAAAAATGGACGCTGAAAGCGAAGGCGATGTGCCCACTGACGGCACTTCAGAATCCTCGGTGCTAGGGGAGGCGTTCTCCTCCGCGACAATTCCTCATTATGGGGTCCAAAGCAATCTCTGACGGCAACTTTATGATGTCGCCGTTCACTTCTGCTGCACTCAGTCTCTCAAATACGTAGCGCGCTTCGGTAAGTGCGTCGCCGGCGACGGCCTGCAGCGCCGCGGGCACCTCATTTGAATCCGTCGTACTTAAGTGGTCCCGCACAGTCCTTGTGGTAGCCATTCTCTCTTCTCCTTTCTTTGCTTGCAAGGCATGGCCATTAGCGGCGGTTCGCGTGGCCACAACTGATGGATGCGACGACGGCGAGATAACTGGATCGATGATAGACAAAGGGTCGGCGCTGATAGCGCTCGGCATCAAGCAAGCATTTTCAGCAAACGAAACTCTAGGCTTATGTACAGGTGTTGCCGTGTGCACAGTTGAATAATGAGACGAACTATTAACAGAAGCTTCCGAACAACTGATGTTATTTACTGGCTGGTTGACCCCGTGTTGGCGGCTCCCTGCCAGCTGGGGCTGCGGGGAAAGTGAAAATTTTGCGCCTGACGTACTGAATTTCCGCCGGTCAAGTTTGGTTGTTGGCCCGCATTTTGCGCAGGCGGTCTTTGAAAGTTGTTTCTTTGGAAGTTGTTATTTTGACAGCCCTGACGCTGGTTATTTCCGTTGTACTGGCGATACCCATTGTTTTGCTGCACATGTCCACCGCTGCTTTGTCCAGTCTGCACATATGGCTGCTGGTTGTACGAATGGTTTCCGCTGCTGTTACGCGCGTAGGAATTTCCATTATAGCGACGCGGCCCCTGGTACCCGTTAGAGTATCCCCCGTTACTCTGGTAATTCGCGGAAGAGCGATTGTTGTACGAGCTCGGTGTTGACGTTTTCGTTTGCATCGATTTCGATGTTTCTGACGGACAGCTACGCTCAATCACGGCACCGTCACGAATCAAATCCATATAGCGAGACCGCTCCAGCTGCGCCGCAAGAGAAGGTCGAATGCCCATGTCCCGAAGACCGTCAATGAAGTATTTTTTGTTCAGCTCTTCCAGCTGGCTCGACGACTGCATATGACCCATAGCGTCGCGCACCGTCTGCTTGACTCTAGTACCGAACTCCGTCACGGTTTCCTTCTCTGTCTGCTGAAGGTTTTTCAAGTCCGTCCAAGCTCCCACCTTGCGGTTATCCTCGACGGAAAGTGCATCAAGAATAGCTTGCTTAGCTTCCGCGAACACGGGTTGCGAGACGTCCTTTTCGTACGCCTCGAAGGCCAGCCTAGCACTGTCGACTACTTTCATCCCTAGCAAATCAATTCTTTGCTTGTCACCCCATGCTCGAGTAAGCCCCTCGAACTCCCGGAAGTAATCTTTTGCTTTCTCCAGCCCGTCTCGTCCAGACAACTTCTTAATCTGCTGTGACACAGTGCTAAACAACAGTAATTCCACGAGGGTGCTCTCGCTTGCGTAATTCAATGCCTGATTAGCAGGATTAATAGTCGAGATTGCTCCCGGTAACACCTTGTTCGACTGGTGCCCGATGACCTCTGTATGTCGAGGAACAATCATTGCGTAATCGCTGCGCCCATAATCCAAAACTGCTGGCTGAGTTGTATCGCGCATACCGCCTCGTGGCTGCGTCTGCTGCCCGGTCACCATCGATGGTCGGTAAGCACGCGCATCGTACGCCTGCTGTGATGGCATGTGCGCTGCAATAACCCGCTGTCCCATCGGTCCGTACGACACGCATTCTTCCGGCGGAAGGTGATACTTATGGCCGGTGTTCGGCGCAATGAAGGCAGCAGACGTCGGAGATAAATTAGGGGCCATACGCGTCGCAAAAGGCCTTTGAATCCCGCCATGCTGGGGTACCGCCGGCATGCGCGCTTTTGTGGTGAATCCAGGCTGTGGCATTTCTGGACGCCGAACGGTACCCGGTAACGGTGGGTATTGAATCCTGCTGTCGGTCGGGGTAGGTTGCGGGGTGATGCTAACAACTTCCGGGACGGCATTGATCTGAACCTGCTTTCTCGGTGGTTGGGCAGTAGCTAAGACCTGACGCAACCGCTGCTTGTGAACAGGGTCTACGGTTCTCTGAGGCTGTCTCGGCTGCAAGTGCTCTGGGATGGATGCCCCTGATGCAGGCCTGACCGACGATGGTCGGCTGTTACTTTCAATGTCGTTCATTCTGCCAACTACGTCATAGATAGTCGTAACTAGCCCTTTTACCGTTTCCGCTAAACTGTCAATTTTTGAGGAAATCGCGGCACTGACGCCCGGAAACACCAGACTGTTTTGGAGGTCTGAATTTTGCTGACGAACGGTGTTGTGCGCTTGCGCCTGAACCGAAACCGTCGGCGTAAGAAATCCTGCAGAGCCATGAGCCGCATTCTGGGGCGACCCGGCGTTCCAATGCTGGTTTGTCTCGCTATTATGACCTTGCGCAAAACTTCCGTCACTCAGCACGCGACGAATATTTTCTGCAATGGGACTCGTATCTCCCCACTCACGGACCTGGTCGTCCGTCGGAGAATCCATGCGGTTCTGTTCTGCGTCAGCACCAGGTCCAGGTAGCCGTGGGTACAACTGGTTCAACTCCGGTACTGACTGGTAGCGCTCAATCTCGTTAGTCGGCGTGTTGTCTTCCGTCAAAAGGTCAGCGTATCTCCTTAGGTCTACGTCACCCTGATTTCCAATGTTTGATCCCGATGGTCCTTGGGGCAGGTAAAAGCCTGATGATGGGGCTCCATGGTAGTAGGGCTGCCCTGTGTAGCTGTCGTATCGCACTGCATATCCGCCGTGATTTGGAACTGTTGGTAGGGTAGCCTGAGGCGGCGGTGGGGGGAAGTCCTCCTCCGCGTCGGTCTCTTCGATGCGAGGGTCCTCGTACATTGTCGAACTTTGCCCAAGGTTTGATCACTTGGAAACAAAGTGCCTGCGGTAGACTTGATCGCTAGCCAACAGGTCTTACGTCCAGGTGCTACTTGATCGCGCACACTGAACCGAAGCGTCGAACGTTGAAGAATACAAGAATATAGCCGAGTAGTGACTTCCACAATGAGTAGGCGTCGCAAGAAGTCAAATTTTTTACTCCGTTTCACCCGGAGAGCGCCATGTACTAATACCAAACGGTTTCAAGTAGGTAAGTTTAGGCCCAGCGAGGGGCTAAGGCTAATAAGACGAAGTTTAGGTAGCTCAGTCAGTAAGGCACCTAGCTCAAGACGCGCTTAAGCCTAGGGAGTCAATCGCTTAAGGTAACTTATTGCAATCAAATAGCCAACACACAATCAAAGCGCTTAGGTAACGGGGTCTGGGGAACTCAATTAGCGCGCACCGATCCGGATGCTGGCGCAGGCGATGACTGCCGATTGATCTGCGCGGCGACTGCGGCGCGACGAGTAGGGCGGCGCCCACCGGCGACGGTGGCACGCGCCGGAAGATGAGTGTGAAGAGTGACGAGAGGGCGGCGGATGCCCGGTAGCACAGCTTCTTCATGCATTATCGTTACTTGGTTGGCCTTTAAAAACATAAAAGAGCATAGAATCAGTTAGAAAGCATGATTATTATGATTGATGCAAGTTACATTGTGCCGACACAGTCCTGGCAGGTGCTGTGCGCCGGAGTCCGGCTGGCAACCGACACAATATGCCGCCTAGCTCTAACACACGATTCTGCCAGATCATGCTATACCGCTTTGCGCATGTTATACTGCTCTGAGCGCAGTTCATGAATTCGTTTTAAAAGAGCTACGTACTCCTAATTAACTCCTAGTGGCAGAATGCGAACATGCGTGCAATCTATCCGATCCGTGCGCTTCTACGAAGTTAACAATATTGGCCGCGTTTCATTGTGGCGGCTGCGTACTTCGCCTAGCACCCGGTCCGGTGCAGGCGTTTTGTCCAAACTATGCTCCTCAATAACGGCGATTAACCTGCTTGACAATGTACTTCATGCGCAGTTACCGTTAGGATGCCACAGGATTCTTTTGCAGGCAGGGAGTTCGTCAAAAACCTAAATCTCTCTAATCTGATCTCTCTCTAAATGTTTGCCACCTCTGCTTCTAGTCAGTTTATCGTTCCATTTTGCCAGCGTTCAATTCTTGCTTCACTGCCTTGTGGAGTAAATAAGGCAGTTTGGGTACCGATACTGGTACCGGTGCCGGTTTGGAATGTTCGCTAGTACTGGTACCGGTGTTTAAAAAAATTCCTCAGCCCTGTTCCAGAGTTCTAAGAACTGAATGCGAGTCGCGTACGCCGGAACACCCTAATGGTCTTGCCCTCTGAAAGTACAACAATAATTTTTTGAAGACGATGGACCGGAACGTTTTGATCACGGCTGACCTACATGCCGGTATCTGCACTGAAAGCTGGGTAACGGGGAAATCCCGTGACGTCAGCAAAGTAACCCCGCGTGCTCGGTGCCTACGCAGCATGATTGATTATACAACAGAAGTGTCATTTGTCCTGTCCTTCTTCCAGTAGCACCAAATCGGATTAGGTAATCGAAATCGCACAGCGGACCTTCGCCGTTTCTGAAAGAAACTATGTTCACGGAACACTACAAAACAGAATTGTCTGCGGAAGCAGTGGGCTTCGTGTGGCACGCGAGTTTACTCGGTTCAGCAGTCTGGGAAGACGATGACAATGCGCAGTACAATCCAAACAAAACTACCTTCTCTCACTCAGCTGGCTTCTTTTACTTGAACCGCGAGTGGCAACGGCAGCTTGAAACTGTACAATGCGTTCTGTGCCAGTCAGACAGAATACCATCCTTGACTTGCAGTAGATGAGCTCGCAGTCGTCGGGAGAAACAACTTTCTTTTTGCGAATGCCAGTCAGTTGTCTCCGATGACGCCGGTGCGCGGAGCCGCTGAAGCGTGTAAGCTGGCTACTTCCTAAGTGCTTCAAACCTGCGCGGAAGCGAGAAGGCTGCCCTGGATACGCCGCATGTTCGCTGTGAACAATCGCTTTGTCATCTAGGGCAGGAACCCTTGCTGAGGCGACATGTCGGCGCCTGGAAATGACGTGCGTGCTGAAGCTGAGGCGTATGCACGCAATCGAGTTTTTCAAGCGGCCACTGCTGTCAATATACTCTTGTGCCTCACAACAGTAATTTGCACATTTACATGGTTCATCAAACGATTCATCGGAAACTCGCGCTGCAAAAGAACCTCAAAGTATTACGGGAAAGATGCACATGTTTCATAAGAAACTTCATTTTCAGACCATCCTTAACGTCACCATTGTTCTGTCCTGCATGTACAGTTGCGGCGCGACATTGGGTAATGTCCACTTTAAGGTAACTTGCGCGAGTCGAAAACCCTCCTAATATTTATTCCTGCAACCAAAGTCGATGATGAAGGACTGAGGTCCTCACGATGCTGTATTGTTCCTTTTTTTCTTAATTTTTCTTACAAAACTCATTACAGATCTACGTTGAAATAGCGGCTGGCACGCGAGAAACTACCCCTATGCTACGGACGTTCTTTTCGGTCCATGCTGACCCCCCCCCCCTCCCTCATATGACTCACTCTGGCAGCAAATCTCCTTCATCCCCTCTATGAGAACCATGCGGTATCGGGACCGGTATAGCATGCGAGCATGACTTTGACGGGTCATATCCAAAACCTTTTTCAGACGCATCCGGTTAACTGGTCATTTCAAGTTCTACTCAACTTCTTAAGGCAACCAAATAATACGGAAATCGGGGGAGTAGCGCATAGCACAACCAACCCTTAGTGTTGTCTTGCCACTAACGGTACGACTTAGATAATGTCAATCATCTACACGGACTCGTGTCAACTGCCCGTACCCGTATGGTTCGTACTCGTATGCATGTTACCAATGTACGCCTACTTCGCTGCGTTCCCAGTCAGCCATTTGATGATCTCTCTTGAGCGTATCCTTGCCACGGTTTTTTCAAAGACCTACGAAAGTTTTCGTCCAATTTTTGGCTGGATAGCGGCTGGAATAATAGTATGCCATTGTTGTTTTTAACGCAGAGAGTAGTGTTTTATAGTTTGCGCAGCCGCGTCGTACACAGCGTTTAAAGTGTCCATCACGCTAAGGGACATGAGCCTTATCGACCGCATGGCTCTATTTCTGGTCCAAACTAAGGGCGCAGATAGCGCGTCGATGAAGGTGACGTATGCGCTGGTTGCCAGGGCTGGGGATTTTGATTCGGATTTGGATTTGGAAAATCGGAAAATCGGTCATTTTGCTTCGGATTTGGATTTGGATTTGGTTTTCGAAAATCGGACCGATTTTCCAAATCTTTTGGTATAAACTACGTATGAACGGGTAGGTGCAAATTGAGTGGATAATAGCCAAATGCCGTAAATTCTCTAATATAAGCACACGTCTAATATAAGAACACTTCTAATATAAGAACACTTTTCAGTAGTCCGAAATTATATAAGAACACTTCTAGTATAAGAACACCTTATACAAGAGGTAAAAATAAGCAGCGAAAAGCTGCTTCACGCCATGCTTTGAAGGAAGCGAATATAATCCCAAACGGCCTGTACTGGCTGACAAAGACTCATAAATCTGCTGAAGCGCAAGAGCTGGCCGAATCCTTGCCGGATTCGAAATACAAGCTCCGAGAGGACGACGCTGTGCATGTAATCGACGTTGAAGTAGTGGACGTCGAATCAGCATCTTCTGGCGACGAGAATGCCGGACCGGAAGGCGAAGATAGCGTTTTTTTAAAGCGCCATTTGCAATGAGAGTTATGCTAATAACTCTTATTGCTTGTCACTCAACCGCTTCGAAATAACATAAGAACACTTCTAATATAAGAACACTTCTAGTATAAGAACAGTTTTTGACCACCATGAAGAATATAAGAACAGTTCTTATATTAGAGAATTTACGGTATTCGGTAAGCATTAGCATCGTTTTGAAATGGGCGCCAGATTTGCGTCAGTTTTCGTGCTGATATGATAGCATTATGCCAAAGCGCAAGCTTAATGCAAGCTTCGAAAAATCGGATTTGGATTTGGAAAATCGGAAAATCGGTCGTTTTGCTTCGGATTTGGATTCGGATTTGGTTTTGATTTTGGAGGTTGCTTCGGATTTGGATTCGGTTTTATTTTGGAGAGTCCCCAGCCCTGGTTGCCATAGACATCTGCACGACGCTCTCCGACATTATGCTCATTGTGATCAACAGAAAAAAGGCGAAAGCGTAAGCTTACTAAGTCTCCGACCATACGTCACTGTTTGTTTCATCGTAGTCTCGACAAAGTGTAATGGAGGGCGCTTCGTGAACCTATGTTAAGGTGTCGCGCCATAGCAGGCGACACTCTAAGAGTGCAACGGGATGACGCGGATCGGTTCGGAGATCGATCCGCGTTGTGCTAGCTTCGTGATCTTCGTGGTCAGAGGTGATGACGCGCTCGCGAAAGGTCGTTAAAGGAATGCACGGCGTGAAGCATGAGCCTCGCAAGCGGCGGAATGTTATTCTAGCGGGCTTGGACGCTAGCGGCGGCGCAAGTAGCGGACGTTCCTCCGTGGTCAGGAAGGAATAAAAGCACGGGATAAGCCGTGAACGGGATGGGTGTTCCGGGCAGTGTCGTGGGATCAATCAGTGGCGAGATCCGTTCGTCGTGAGGTCTGCAAGTCACTAGCCGAGGGCTAGGCATGCTCTTCGTGATAGCAGGCTAGTCCCTATTCAACTACGTGAGTGTACGACAACTGTGTGAGCGTCAACAGCAACCTACGAGGATGGCCCAACACCTTCCGAACAGGTAGCAGCGAACACGGAACAGGTGGGTGAAGTTCCAGTATTTGTAGCATGCAAAAAGATTCCCATAGAGGCTAGTTAAGCCGTCTTTCGCTTAAGTGACGGAAGTACACACTCCGTGAGCGTATATTTTACTTGCGATACGTTTGCTGTGAATGTTGCTAAGTTTAATCGCTGTATTTGGCTGCGACACAAGCAGCTGTACTCGGTATCTGCCGTCAATCCGCATGCGATTGCGCACGCTAGGAAGCCTGTTCCTAGCACTTGTAGGCTACACAGTCACTTCTTCATAAACGTCTAGCAATATTAAGCTTGCTACGTACTCCGTGAGCGTACAGCTCGAGAGTCGATGGTTTGCTACAGCATTGCACTATCATTGTGCTGCGACGCTAACAGCTGGGGTGTACTCAGCAGGCCAATTTTTCGCTAAGAAGTGCATCTAGGCCCTCCGTGAGCGTACAGTTTAGCGTATAGATGTTTGCTGTTAAGAACATTCCTGCCTATTCTCTCACTAGCCTGCTGCGATATTAGTATCAGCTATTCATTCTTGCTGACCATCCGCAGATGTCCCAAGTACTAGGAACGTTGCTACCTAGTACTTATGTTTCATGCACTTCCTAGCTAGTATACGCTTCGTGATTTGAGTTCGGTACGCCTTTCGTGATTCGAATTCGGTACGTCCTTCGTGTACGTACCCTTGTCAGCCATATCTTTGATATGCATGATGCTTTGTGATGCTGTTGCGATCCTAGCATGAGGACGAATATTTGCCGTTATTTCACAAAATTTTGTGGCGCTAAGTGAGGCGCTTCCTACCGTAGCAGTTGGTCCCAAGCCGGCATAACTGCGTATACTTCGTGAACCTACGTAAGTGTCGCATAGCTGGGTGACAATATGTGACGCGTTGGTGACTTTGCTGTGACAGAAGCAGCGTGACAAAGCATCCGGTACTAGCAACAGTCAGGCGCTGAAGCAGCACTGAAAATAGGCGTAAGCACTGCACTCATACTTTGTGAAGATGACACTAGCCTAGTGTAACTTCGTGACAAAGTGCGGCACGTTTGAGCTGCAAAGTCACATGCGACTCATGCGTTTTGGAGACGCTATGCATTGGCGGTAGCAGACGTGCATATCCAGTGTCGACAGCTACGTGGTCTAGGTCTCACATACAGCGCTGCTCTCTACGAGATCCAAAGTGACATAGCTGCGTGCCTTTCGTGACATACTTGACACTCGGCTAGTTTATGTGATCCTAGATCAAGTACCGACGCATGTTTTATGCGCAGCGGTTACAAGCTGCCAAGTAACTGAGCAGAGCTGACACTTGGTGCCTGCCTTCCTACGTGACGCCCATCCTTGAATTTGCACTAGGTCTGGTAAGGAATCGGTCGAAAACAGGAATGGCACGCCACCCGAGGTGTCCCCATCCATAGTGCCTACTTATGTGGCGTACGTTCGCACATGCATATGCGAGGCGTTAGCATACAGGTACAGAAGTTAATCCTGCGTGACATTGACGTGTTAAGGCCAGCGCGGCCGATCTATGTGAAGGCAAGTCCGCACCTCTGAGGCTACTTGATCACGCGCAGGTATCAGAGTACTATCCTCGCACTAAGTAGGCAATAGACGGTCATACGGATACTCCATGGTGTATGGAATCACCTAGCTTGCAAAGTGCGAACTATTGCCCCCTTACGCGGTTACTGAGGACGAATACGGGCCTATGCAGGCCTCTAGGCCTCAGAGCATCAGGTGTAGCGCATTGCTTGATAGTAGGAGTATACGTGCATATGCTTCGTGTCAAAATGCGCAGTCACATGCGCCATATCAGTCTGCATCTTGCGCAGGCATTCGGTCACTAATCTACATGGTCGCTCGATTTCTTCTCCCAGCCGGTCGGTCCTCCGCCCGCTGCGAATAAATTTGATGCACCCCACCGCAGCCGATTCGCTCCCAAGCGCTCAATCGATACCGCACCGCCGTCTCCACGCTCAGCACGATCCCTCGCCATCTCCGCACGATGAAGTTCTCGAAGCTATTCTTCGAGAGAAGCGGCGCCGGACGATGCTACTACGGAACGTAGCAGAAAGCAGCAGCACGGAAGCATCGGCACGGCAGCTGGACGACGAGGAAATGGTGCGCACCGTCCTCAACATCATCAACATTCAGGTGCGTGCCATTGCCAGTTACCGAGTCGGAAAATGCGGTCCCAAACCGCGCTTCCTTCTCGCTGAACTTCCTACTCGTGCTCATGCCGTTGAGGTACTACGCAACGGCCGCCTGCTCAAGGACAGCGCCTGCCAGCACATCTTCGTCGGACTCTCGATGACTCCGCAGGAACGCACTGAATGGTTCCGCAAACGACAGCAGCTGAAAGCCACCGCCGCTCCGCTACCGCCAACTCTCACAGAAGCTCCAGCGTCGCCTACGCACCCGCCTGCAGCAGAAGAAGCTCATCCGGCAGCATCCAGCTCAACTACGAAGCGAAAGAAGAAGAAGCCACGGAAGCGCAACATGCAGACGCTCGAACTTCAGCCG
>JNEY01001491.1:0-13505 GCA_020875895.1 Aphelenchus avenae
TGCCGCAGATTTGGAGTCATGAACATGCTATGAGCACAGGTTGCAACCACGGCGTCCTAGTCCTTTTCTGAGGATGATGTTATTGAGTGCCACATTGTTCTCAGCCGGTTTTGTTGTTTTGCGTACTTCATCCATGCGGCGGCACTAGAGACCGCTAGAGAGTCGAACGCCTGTTAGCAAACCAACTGGAAAGTCCTATACCGACTTCTGCTTGCAAGCAAGCAGTAGGCCCGGTGATCTTCCATGCCGCCCCCGAGTCTGGCGACGCATCTGTCAAAATATAGGCAAAACGCGACAAAGGAAGCCACAGGATTTCCGCCGGAACTAAGCACAGCTTTTGTTTTTGCAAGCAGAAAAGCAATAACTGACGGATACGCGAACGACGATGAAATGCCGGATTTTAGTTCTGATTTACCAGTGGCATACCGATGATCCCAAGTTAGGGGGCAAGAGCTTTGGGTTTGACAGGCTATCGAACCAGTTTGAAGGGTTTGTTATGTGATTAGTGTAAAATTATGTAAGTTATGACAAGCGCATGCCTTGATCCGCGAAGCGATCAATAGCGACGTAATCCACAAGCGCTACCGCGCGCATGTAGCGTTCCAAGCGTAGCGTGTCGTACATTTTAGAGCTCTAAACCAGAGTTTACGTTGCTTTTGCATGTTAATCATTGAACGCCAACTAGGACTCCATACGCGAACGTATTGGTGTACAGACACCAGCCTTGTGATAGCGATATCGCGTTGCATGCGATGCAATGGCGGTACGGCTAATTGTTCAAAGTGCAGGATCAAAAAATGAACTTTGGACAAAGGAACCCTTCGATTTGAATGAACTTACTTAATGCTTTAAAGAAAACCATAGACTCATCGACACGACAGCGATAATTGCATGTAGTGCGATACGGTAGCGGGGGAGGGCGGGGGGGGGGGTCACAACGGCCTGGGCCACGGTAGGGGTAAATGCCTACTCTGGCTACAAGTGTACGGTCAGAAGAGTCAGTTCGGGCCGGCTTCACGGTACAGGGTCTTAGCATCGAAGTCCACAAAGAACACAGGTTCCTTAGCTAACACGAAAGAATATTAGGTTGTACTTGCAAAACCGCAGATTCGTCGTCGTTCAGCCTAACGAGCTTGAGCTTAAAATCCACGCCACACGTTGCGAGAACTGCAGTACTGAAGTGGTCATCGGTATGGCTGAGAACGAGGGCGTTTTCCCAGTGGCTTGAGCGCCGACTACAACCATCCTTAGCTTTCGAAGTTTCGGGCATCGAACGCCTCGCATTCAAAGACATTTCGTTCCGTTGGAATTAGGGCGGGGTGACCTACCGATAATTTCCGTTCCGTTCACGTTCCGTTGTCCGATGACCCTTTATACGTATGCGGTTCCTTTTGGACCTGGACTGTGTTACAATGAACTGAACCATTTTATTTTTCAATTTTCGTTTGAACTTTTTTTCGTTGTTGCGGTCGGCCAGAAGGGTCGGCTTGTGAGACATGCATGTGCCCAATACCAAGAAACAACGCAAACATTACTTTTATTTTCCTGCAAAATGTTATTGGTACGCGTTTTAAGATTGTCATTGGGGACGATATTAATAGTATAAAGGGGTGCACATCTTTCGTCAGTAGTAGGTCGCTTAGCACTGAGACACGCCATTGTCCTTGCCGATGTGCTCCTTCACGAGCTTGCCGCTGGGTGTCAGGTGACTGTCGAGCGCCACCTCGGCGCCAGTCGTCGGGTCCGTGAACGCTGAAGTGCCAGTGGGTTCTTTTGTGGCAGTGCCGTTCCACGGCGCGTCGTTGACGGCCCAGTTGGTGTACGAGAGGCCGAGCTCGTCCATAAAGGCCCACCACTGCTTCATGGCCTCCGGGTTGTAGTTGTACCGTCCGGAACCGTCCGTGGTGCCGTACTCAGTGACGAATACGAGGCGATTGGCGTCCAGCACGCTTCGAACCGCGGCTTGGCGTCCGCTTGGGTCCAACGGCTGGCCTGGCTTAGCCATGTATAAATGCCAGGTGTAGGCGATGTTTGAGTCGATCAAAACCGGACTGCTCACGGCCTAAAACAGTTTTCAATGTGCCCATTTGGGTTTAGGCCTCCCAGGATGGTTACGCCTCACTTTGGCACTACGACCTTCCCTCAGTGAACATACCACTTCCGGATGACCGCTGTAACTGGGCGTGCCAAGAATGAGAACATTCTTCTTGTCGTAGGCACGGATCACCGGAATGATCATCTCGTGGTACGGCTTGATCTCATTGTTCCACACATCAGTGAAGGGCACACCGCTTCGGGATATCGGCTCGTTGAACGTCTCGTAGAGTACGTGCGGGAAGACGTGGTACTTCTTCGCCACATAAGTGAAGAACTGTCTTGCTGACGCATGGTATGCGCTCGCGTAATCTAAAGGCACGCGTACAGCGAAATACGACGAAGAAGGCTGTCGAACCCCGTTTACACTAATCCCGAACCGGGGAAAAACACCGCGTGATTCTAACTCCTACCTCGAAGGCTGGGTCTAAGGAAAAAACTGTCTTTAACTATTAAGAAAAAACGTTTTTAAACAAAATTCGTTCAAAAGATTACGATTAGTCTGCAAACTGTTAGCGTGGGGCGTGGCTGCAGTTATGCCCCTGCTTCGCCCGAGTGGAGGGATACGCAATACACAACTGCACCACAGCCCAACATGGGTCACAGTGGCCTTGCTTTTTGTTACGGTCCCTCTTTTTGCAACCGCAAGGTGCTTTTTCCACTCTGGCACGTTCTTGCAAACATATCGATCGCCAAGAAAGGCCAACCTACGTTCGTTGTGCCAGTCGATGATGACGTACGTTCCGACTTCGATCGCTGCCTTCACCACTCGCTCAAAGATGCGCAAGTCCACGTTCTGGTCGGGCTGCCGGTACTGTTGCCTGGTGAACCAGATATAACCGCCTCCGCAGGGAGTAGGCTCTGCGGTGCATTCGGGTGCGGGCGGTAGGGCCGGGTCTCTCACGTGTGTGCCGTTCGTCCCCGTGTTGATGACGGCGCGAACGACGTTGGTCTGCCAGTTGCACCTGAGGGCGCGTATCGTCTCGATGTTGTAGAATCGTTCCCGGTTGTACATATTCGTTCCCCACATCGACATGCCTCGGAGGCGGACCGTCTGACCGAACTCGCCCACGAGCTTGTTTCCGTTGACTGAGAGCTGCCCGAATGGAGGCGGCTGAGACTTGAGAAGGCAAAGCCCGCTCGACGCTTGGCACGTGGCCGGGTAGAAAGTGCAGTTAGCGTCGGTGGCGCATGCGGGCCCTCTTGGGTAAACCTCACTTGCAAGGGCGGCCCTAAAGAGCAAGCGATGTGTTTCCTTTCCATGAGCCAAATAAACCAAGCTCAAACCTAGTAAAGGTGGGGCGGTAAACACTAAACAAAAGTGGAGCATATGCCGGCTACCTCCCCCCCCCCCGCCAACATCTGCTCCAAAAGAGGAGCGTTGTTGTTGATGTTGAATGGGAATGTTGAAGGCGAATCTGGAACCACGATGGTGAACAAGAAGAGAGGAAAAAATTACAAAACTATTTAACACCTAACATAAAGTGAGACGAGCTCCTAGCGACCTCGGCGAGAAAAGCCTGCTCTAGGAGAGATCATTGTTGTTTGCCAAACAAGAGATGACGATGCGTATAGCTCTTTCCGGATTAGCATGGATGCTCAGAGAAAAGAAAATTACCTGTTCCGATAGGCGCAGACGACGACCTGAGTCTTGTTCTCTCTCACGCCGTCCCCGTCTCCGTCCACCCAGCAGTCCTGGCGAATGGCGCAACCGATTTCGAGATTGTTGTGGACGAGGAACTGCGCACCCTCGAAGCCGTTGTAGGTCGTGAGCGGCGCGGTGCTGTCGCGCTGGTTGTAGAACTCCCACAGCCACTTGCGGAAGACGTCGTAGAAGGCGGAGTAGTAGTTGCCCGCATGCCCACCCGCAATCCGATAGTACCCGCCCGCCAGCGTCACTCCCGCGGCATTGGTCGCTGCACTCGGCTGGTGCGTGCACTGTTGCGCTCGTGAGTTCGCATGATCCTCCAGTTCACAGCTGTACTTCTGAAGCGGAACCTTTGTATCAAGGATTTTCTCCCCGGCGTAATCCACACAACCCCAGTCGAGAGGTGTCTTTCCGGGACGAAAAAATTTTGAGCTACTTGAAACTTCAATATAATCTTACTTCCTAACCCTAATATAATCTTCTTTACTTCCTTAATGAGCCTTTCCTTACCACTCCGAACATGTCCTTCGCCGTGGGAAAGGTGAAGTTTTGTGCGCTGGGATTCACGATGGGAACGCCTTTCGCGACGTTCGATCGGAATCCGTTGTGGTAGTCGAGCAGTTTCTGGCGGTGCGCATCCGTCAGGTTGGTACCGACGCAGCCAAAGACCGATGGGGCGCTACTCGTGAGGATCTCGTATTGCGTAGCGTACGTCTTCGAGTTGACTTCGCCATGGGTGAGGTTTTCAAACTGAAAGTTTTGTTAGCGTCCGGTCCTGCTACCTATGGGCACTGACCACGTAAGTTTTGTCAGCGCCTGGTAGTCGAGTGAGAATTATCCCGTTGTGATTGTAGCCGACGGTTTCGTCGGCTTTCGAGAGCACAGCATACGTCTCTTGTCCCTCGTAGTGTACTCTGAACAAAATTCGGCTCCTGATGAGGACGGACGGGAAAGTTAGTATAAATGTCTTTGTCGAATAAGCAGAGCGCACTAATTTCTGCCAAATATTGACACAAAAGACAGAGTCAGTTGTTCAAGTTCAAGCTAATTTTTGGCTTATATTACTTGTTAAATACGTTTAGGTTTAGAAGTTAGTAATTTAGGTGGCATTGGAACTGTTTTTCATATTGGTGTTTGCACAATGAGCTTACTTCGAGTTAATGTCCCTGATGAATGCGCTGTCCGGCGCTACGCCCGTAACACTGTTGCAGCTGTTGCCTGGGTTTTGACCTTTGATGCAGAAGAGAGCTCCTTGGTTAGGGCCAGCGAGGCTCACGTATTTCTGCACACTGTTCGTCAACGAAGGGCCGAGGTCTTCGCCCGTGTCCACGCATTTTCCGCCGAGAATCGCCTGCAACATTCTCTGTCTGATGGACGCGGACGCTGGAAGTAGCCCCCGTTACACTGTGACCAACGCCCGAAAGAACCAAGCGGCTGCGATTTTATACCGAGTAGAGTATAAGTTTCGAGCACGTAGAATAGCACGGTTGGTAAAGCACTTCATTGTAACTGAGTTTGAGGTGGTAAGAAGCCCCCGTCCCTTTATAACGATCGCGCCGTTACAAACCTTGCGTGTGAGCGGGACGCCATGAGAACCCGCAATGATGTTGACTCTCTGAGACCCACTGAACTGGTAGACGGCAACTATAAGCTGGCGGACCTAAACAGTGTCCCTAAACTCTGCCTGTATGCTTCATCGTACATGTTTTATGTGTTCGCATGGCAGGCTATCCCATGTACGGTTGCCATACGACGTGGCGTAGAGCTCCGGATCCGAGTACTGGTTAGTTGCAAGCAGGTAATCGCGGTTGCCTTTCATCGATCGCGCCCAGCCGGTATTGCCATGGACGAAAATGACGGCGATTTTGCTAAAATCCTTGCTCGATCGTACCTATAAGGCTCTGCCACTAGCCTCCTCCTGCACGAGCAAGCTGCCGGCAAAACCGACCGCTCTTGTCATTAAGATGCAACTTGCAACGCTCAACACGTTCGACATGTGGACGCTTACCCGGTGCGAACCCCCGCCGTGTGTTCCCCTCCGCCAAAAGAGCCCCACTCTCCGAGGTCGGTGCGACTTAGGTTCTTCTCCACTTCCGCGCCGAAGGTGGTCGTCAGGAAAGAGCGGAAGTTTTGCGAGAACGTGGCCTCAGCGGCAGCGAGAAAGCACACGAAAGCGAAGGTTCCCATCATTGTGGCCATGGAACTCATGGCTCACGCTCTGGATGTCAACGGGCCATCGCCGATACCTTATATACCTGCGTAGCCGGCTAACATTTTGCGTACGTTCCCCACACCCCGAGAGTGATCAGCGGTGCTTGAGGGCGGGCGCACCTCCACGCATTTCGATTGTTGAAACTCAGGTTGTTCCTGAACTACATATTTTGACAGCGTACCGAGTGAATGGCGCCAAAGCGTATTCTCCGCCACAATACCGCTATAACTCGGAAATAATCCCGTTGAACTTTGCCGCCTCTTCAGGTTTATGGCCCACATTCTATCCATGTTCGCTGGACAAACACCCGAAACCTTCTTCCGGGTTTTGGCCCCTCGTCTCCAGACAGTGGGCGTGTTGCTTTGGTTATGCGGCGCGACGAATTGGAATTATACCGGCGGGAATTTTCCACATGCAGATTTTTGACATTTCGCGCGTCACTCATTTGGACGCGGCTGTTGCCAAAATCTCGGAAGGGATGCTAACGCGCATAGTGCGACAAAGGCTGCTTCAAGCCGCGAACCCTGAAGGTTACTGTTTGCATATGACACACTTTGTTGCATGTGTTCATGGTGTTCTCCGAGAGATCTCCGAGATCGAAAGTGAGGCGGCAAAAGTAACTACCGATAACTGGTGAACTATGTCTTCGAGTGAAACTGGGTAACTCTTTCCTGCTTTGAGAGCTTCAAACGACTGCACGAGCAATGCAACAACTGCGTATCATTTTATTTTACCACATATTATTTTATATCGCATGATACGTATTTTATTCCAAACGTGCTCGAGTACACAAGGTCAAGGACCTTCAGAAATTTGCTAAGAGCACTTTTTGCAACCACGCCGTCCTGTTCTGAAGCTCCTGATCCTGAGTGGCACAGTATTCTCAGCTGATTTTACTGTTCTTCCGTTCTTCACCCACGCGGCGGTACGTGCCGCTAGATTGTCAAGCGCCTCGAAGACATTACTACCATCCGCTGCGGAGACCTGTAAGCACGCTGAGTAAGAAAGCATTCTTGCGTGACGTACTGCGTGCACTTTCCGCAAGGGTGACTCGTCTACTTCGGTCCTAAGAAATTCCATCCGTCATGACAAAGAGAAAGGCGTAAGAAGAAACAAGAAGCTGAGGCTGGGTTACTCCCCGTGTCACACGCCCTGGGTTCTCAAAAACGCAGTCACCTTCGTTACGAAACGGAGCGTTTATGGCTCCGTGCGCGAGTGAGACCCCCCCCCCTCCCAGTATAACGGGACGCCCATGGCATGGACGCCATATTTTGGGAACACAACGCACGGAATGTTATGGCAACCTCGAAAAATGGTATGTTGTTTCGAAGTCGACACCAAGCCTGCGCCTCAGCTGCCGAGACAACCCGTTCGCATCTGCGGTCTTGTTTGTTGCCGAGCAGAATAAACGGAAATCCATTCCATAGGTCTACCCTTAAAAACACAAGTTTTTAAAGCAAGAAATCGGTAGCTAGGGCGATCATACCCCGTTGCAGAAGAGAAATTGTCCAACCACGCATCCAACGAGCTGAACGACTCTCGATTGTCGATGCTGTACACGAGCACACACGCGTTCGCGCCGCGATAGTAAACGCTCTGTAGTGTACGGAAGCGTTCCTGTCCGGCTGTATCCCAAAACTAAACAGAGAACTGGACTTCGACTGCCGTATCCGTCTTTTTGTTTATGGTACGGGAATGGCCATTAAGGGCCGGCTGTACGGGACGGGTATCTCTCTGTACGACTCCCTAAACTCCTACAAATCCATTTAATTTTGGGGAAAAGTTTAAAAGGAATCTTTGTTTTCATAGAACCCTGCCTGTACTTAGGACAACAGAAAATTTTTGTGCGCTAAATCACTTCTTGTTAACTGGACTGTACAGCTGGCCTAAAAAAGGTACCTTACGTGGTGGCTGCGCCAAACTCTACAGAGAACGCACGTTGATCGGGAATCATTAAAGCATTTGACTACCGGCAGTAGCACAGATTCGTCTTCGTTCAGCCTAACGAGCTTGAGCTTAAAATCCACGCCGCACGTTGCGAGAACCTTCGTACTGAAGTGGTCGTCGGTATACCTCAGAACAAGCGACATTTTACCAGTGGCTTGAGCGCCGACTACAATCGCCTTGGCCTTCGAGGTCTCGGGCATCGAACGCTTCGCTTCAACGGAATGTCGGTGACGACGTTTGAAAATAACTGGTCGCCTCTTTTGAGAAGACAATATGACCCCATCGTGAGCCACATTTGGCAATTTTGGCTCAGTTATCAGTTCCCCTTTCTGACCACAGCGAAAGCAAGTGTGCGCATCGCAAACAAGTGGAGGACGCGCACGATTCGTCCCGTCGGAATTAGGGCGGAGATTGACTACCGAAAATTTTCGTCTCTTTTCCGTTCCATTCTCACAAGACCCTTTCCATGTGCTTCCGTTTGATTCTGGGCAACTGTGTTACAACGCATTGAAAAGTGCTTTAGATATTCTAACGTCACTCACAACCCTGGCAGGGGGGTGGACATCCCGGCCCCCGGCCCCCAGGGGGCCGGGAAGTGCGGCCCCCGGGGCCGGAGAAGGGGGCCGGCCCTCTTGGCCCCCTAAGCCGGAAAATGGCGCAGAAACCTGGTTATTCTAGGCAAAAATTTAGCTAATAGGAATCGACAACCAATAAAAGGGAGTCTAGAGCAATTATTACACCCTAACTATGAACGAGAGTAACGGGATTCCTATATTACGGGATATGTAATCCCGTTACAACGATTCGGAGGCTTTTTACGATCTACCTTTGACTAATTTACGTCACAAGTTAATACTTTCGGGCGAAGGGGCCGGGTGTCGGCCCCAGGGGGCCCGACCTACGGCCCCCTCCCCCTTTGGGTCCGCACTTTCGGCCCCCGGGGCCGGCCCCAGGGGGCCGGGGGAGGGGGCCGGCCCCATGGCCCCCCGCCCCCCCCCCCTGCCAGGGTTGATCACTC
Organism: Aphelenchus avenae; assembly: GCA_020875895.1. Classification (NCBI taxonomy): domain Eukaryota; kingdom Metazoa; phylum Nematoda; class Chromadorea; order Rhabditida; family Aphelenchidae; genus Aphelenchus; species Aphelenchus avenae. The sequence goes on from JNEY01001491.1 coordinate 8,920, forward strand.
ACATGTTGTTTAGTCAAAACCAAACGTGCGAATGTTACTTCTAATAGCCGTCCAGAAATTATGTGACATCACTGCGAGGCACGTGGCGGTTGATCCATCGCAACTGACGGCACGTGATCACAAGAACTGCAGAATGCAGGTGATGCTACAACTGTAAACGAACGATCGTGCAGACGCGAGTGTTGCACAGAGTTGCTACCAGTCTTGTGCATTCCTCAAAACAAATCTTCATCTTCTTCATCTTCGTCATTTTGAAATCTTCATGAAGATTTCCAAAATCTTCTTCATCACTTTCTTCAACAAAAATCTTCATCTTCTTCGTTTTCATCACTTTAAATCTTCACGAAGATTTCGGAAATCTTCTTCGTCACCTTCTTCAATATGAAATCGTCATCTTCTTCATCTTCGTCATTGGAAATCCTCACGAATATTTGCGCAATCTACAATTCATCACTTTGTTTAAAATGTTACATTGTTGTTATACATCAAACGTTATCATCATGCATTTATCCACAGAGAGAAAAGATTTGCTGCCGAAATCAAGAACTGTGAGTGAAGAATTGTCGGTAGTGAATAATTCAGCATTCTTCTTCATCACGTCCTTGTAGCAAAATCTTCAATCGTCTTCGTCTTCATCACTTGAAATCTTCATGAAGATTTCTGAAACCTTCTTCATCTTTGTGCCCTAAAACAAATCTTTATCTTCTTCATCTTCGTCACTTGAAATCTTCACGAAGATTTTCAAAATCTTCTTCGTCACTTAATGACGAATCAAATCTTCATCTTCATCGTCTTCATCACTTCGTGAAGATTTCAATTTCTTCTCTGAAGATAATGAATTCTTCAATGAAGAGAAGATGATGAAGAAGTGACGAAGTGATGAAGAAGATTGCACATCACTGGTTGCTACTTGTACGCACTTTGGGTTAGCAGGCTTTGATAAGCAGACTTTGGCACAAAGAATCCGTAAAATTGTGCAGCCGAAAGAGCTGTACATTGTCAGTGACCATTTTATCACATTATTCACTCACACTCGTCTTCGTCGCAACAGTATTTTAAAGTAATTAGGTGATCCTTATACACTAAAGGGCTCGTGAATGTCTGTAACAAAAAAGTTTTCGCGATCGGCGCCCGAGTTTGGTATCAATTGATAGGGCTTCTAATGTTATGGAAAACTGGAAAGTTTCAGCCGGATCGGTCGGCTAGAAAAAAGTTATTGACCTTTCAAAATTTCAAAACCTGGTTCATGCTTCCATGCGATAGCGAGCGCTATCGCATGGAAGCAGAAAACCAAGGTCATGGCGGAAATTCACATCATACCTCAAATGAAAGCCCTTGATGAGCTGGTTTCAAATCATTCTTCACTTTGGTCCCGAGAACCCTTCCCAAAGCCTAAAAGCTCAGCATGGAGATTAGCACCCCGCGCCTTGGCATGCTCCTAAAAGGGACCGGCCCCCGAAGGGGGTTTAAAGCATCCAGAACCCATAAATTGCATTCACTTATCAAATTGGGCCTTAGGGTCTTTCATGCATGCAGTACAAGACAATAGCGTCCGTTTTTGCGAGTAGATGAGGCCGGTTATGGACTGCTTAATCACTGGGTCTCCTGCTTAATATTATAGCTAGCCGATGAAATTTCGTGCGCACACCATGTTCTAAGAAGGGACAAATACACACGGTTCAAATGGTTCAAATATTGGATGCATATGGTAGCGCCAGAAGCCCTAAGTTATCTTCTTCGTACAAGAAACCTCCGGTAGCGGCGCCGGCTGCGCGACGCGCAGCCCAGCCGCTTGCGTCTTGTCTCAAACACATTTCGACTCTGTGAAGTACTGAACAACATCAATACCGTCGCAAAAATTACTTTTTTTGTCGCGCAAAATATAACTAGCTGTGCATTTTTAGGAAAGTACTGAGTTTTAAAAGTTGTGATTGGGTACGCTACCAAAGTTTTCATCAGTCGGCGGGCGCTCAGCACTGTGGCACGCCGTTGTCCTTGCCGATGTGCTCCTTCACGAGCTTGCCGCTGGGCGTCAGATGACTGTCGAGCCCCACTTCGGAGCCATTCGTCGGGGTTGTGAACGCCGAAGTACCGGTGGGGTAAGGTGCGCCCGTCCCGTCCCATGACGCATCGTTGACGGCCCAGTTGGTGTAAGAGAGGCCGACCTCATCCATAAAAGCCCACCACTGCTTCATGGCCTCCGGATTGTAGTTGGTTCGTCCGGAACCGTCGGTGGTGCCGTACTCAGTGACAAATACGAGTCGATTGGAGTCCAACACGCTTCGAACCGCAGCTTGGCGTCCTGTTCCGTCGAAAGGCTGGCGTGGCTTGGCCATGTAGAAATGCCAGGTGTAGGCGATGTTCGAGTCGATCGAAATTGGGTTGCTTACCACCTGAAACAATTGTCCAAGTGTCCAGTTGGTCTCAGGCCTTTTTCCGCTTTTGAATCGTCACACGTGGAAAATACAGACTACCGACGGGTAGCCCAGTTTTTCTAGGTGAACATACCACTTGCGGCTGGCCGCTATATTCGGGCGTGCCGAGGATGATGACGTTCTTCTTGTCGAATTGGCGAATCACCGGAATGATCATCTCGTGGTACGGCTTAATCTCCTTGGCCCATGCATCGACGTGTGCCACACCTTCTTTCGACGCCGGCTCGTTGAATGTCTCGTAGAGTACGTGCGGGAAGACCTTGTACTTGTTTGCGACGTACGTGAAGAACTGCCTTGCTGATGGTTGCCAAAATGTCGGCGTGTCTAAAGACACGAATACAAAGGGGCAGAGGGCTAGCCCTCTCAAGCCAAATAAAGAGCAAGAAAAACAAGTCAAGACCGAGGTCAACATGATGTAGCGCGTGAATAAAACTCCTCCGTGTAAGGTTATGGCAAGGTTTAGGGCCTCTAATGATAGACCGAAGAGTACGCAGGTAAGCCATTCTACATTCGCGAAAAAGAGCCGAACAGCGATTGCAAGAACTTATGCCATTATAAACTGCAAGATGCAGTTATTGTTAATTACCAAATGAAGTTGGTTTACTGTTATCGGCTTTGATTTTGAAATGCTTAAATTGGCTTAGCGGTTTGGCTGCGTCCAGAAACTATGTATGTGATGACATTTTGTACAACCCCGGCGGTGTTCACTGGAAACCGCGTCCATCCTCTTACCACTGTGATCACGCATAGATTCTGGACGCATCCTTTGAATGGGAATGTCGGTCAGAATTACTGGTCGGCAACGGCCGTACAAAACGGGGTCGTTCCCATTCCGAATAAACTGGAGCTTTTGACGGCACGGGAGGGTAATCATGGAATTATTCGTCCCATCCCGGGGTTTTGAGCTGTCACCATGAGTGAAGAGCATTTCGACCGTAAATAGCAAACTTACAGATGCCGTGCCAGTCGAGGATGACGTATATTCCGACTTCGATCGCTGCCTTCACCACTCGCTCGAAGATTTGCAAGTCCACGTTCCCTTCTGGCTGTCGGAACTGTTGCCTCGTGTGCCAGATATATCCGCCGCCGCAGTTGCTGCACTCGGCTTTGGGTGGTTCGCTCGGGTCGTCCCTTCCTGTGCCGTTCGTCCCAGGGTCGATGACGGCGCGAACGACGTTCGTCCGCCAGTTGCACTTCAGGGCGCGCACGGTGTCGATGTTGTAGAAGCGGTCCCGGTTGTATTTGTTCGTGCCCCACATGGACATGCCTCGGAGGCGGACCGTCTGACCGTTCTCGCCCACGAGTTTGTTTCCGTTTACGGACAACTGCCCAAATGGAGGCGGCTGTGACTTAAGATCGCAGAGGCCGTCTTGTAGGCACTTGGCCGGGTAGAACGTGCAGTCAGCATCGGTGGCGCATGCGACTCCTCGTGGGTAAACCTCGCTTGCAACGGCGGCCCTAAACAGCGACCGATGCGTTTCTTTGACTAAGCCTAAAAGTTCATCTCGAACGTCGTTTAACAGTTCGGTACGAGTGAGTGGCACTTTTTGCCGGCTTAAGCATGGTCGGAAATTCCGTGAAGTGACCCATAAAGGCCCGCAACGTCATTGCACAAGAAGTCAGCGCACCCATATTAGGGCCATTTTGGTCATTATTTTCAGAAATCTTCGATCAAATGCCTAGAAATAGCTGGCATCGCCTGCGGCATGTTAAGAAAGCATACTATTTTGCAAATGCAAGCTGCCATATCTGATAAACTGCCACGAAAATAGCTGTCTGTACGCGTAAGGGTAAGGCATCAATGCTTAGCTCAAACCGCTATGCGTACTATACGGCGGGGTGGGTCTGTACCGGCCGGGCGCACGGTACGTCGAGAGGTACCGCCGAAGTCTACCGAAAAGAGTAGGGGAAGCTCGAGAGTGCATGGAATGGAGAATTCGTGGGCTTATCCATGTAAAACGTACCTGTTTCGATAGGCGCAGACGACAACCTGAGTGTTGTTCTCGCAGCCCTGCCGGATGGCACAGCCGATCTCGAGGTTGTTGTGGATGAGGAACTGAGCGCCCTCGAAGCCGTTGTAGGTCGTGAGCGGCGCGGTGCTGTCGCGTTGGTTGTAGAACTCCCACAACCACTTGCGGAAGACGTCGTAGA
>JNEY01001494.1:0-10887 GCA_020875895.1 Aphelenchus avenae
CTGTCGTGGCTCTTGCGCACTGGTAAGTGGGCACAGCACCGAAAGGTTTCGACGCAAACGTCGGGGAAGTCAAACTCTTAATCGCAGCCTAAACTTAGCGAATGACGCAGCGTCGCTTGAGTTCGAGCTCATGTCCTACTTACCCCGCGGTTCCCTGAGGGATTAATCTGAGCCCTTGCCGACGTGTTGAACCAAAAAAAAGTTAATGAGGTCGTCGGCGCTGACTGGTCCGGAAGTGACCTTTCACGCCGGTGAGACGCAAGTAACGCTCACGTGGCTCGACCAACAATGGCGTGGAACACCACCGGTAATTGTACCGTCACGAACTTTGATGCTCGTTGACCTTTCCACTGTGCGGATTATGGTGCAGGAAGAAGCCTCTTGTCTTCTCACATGACTAATGACCCTGCCGTCGATCACCTAATCCTTTGTACTGTATCGTCGTGGCACGCGTCCCTTTTAAACCGATTGCATGTGGGACAAGCCCCGATTGTTTAGACATCGAGTTGGTAAAAGTACCGTCAAAAACATGGGCGGTATGTCGTCAGAAAAATTCCCTCGTACCGCTCGAACCCTCCATATGAAACTCAAAAGACTAAAGTCTGGCTCAGCTAGATCCTTCACACTAGATCTTATCGCATTCTTCGATCCTCATGAGTACTTTGATTGTGTTAGAAGCGGGGGAAGGACGCTTGTACTTTCAGCAGAAGGATACGTGCAGTGCACTAGCATGAGTAATCGACTTGTTGAAATTCGATTTGCCTCCTTGCACTTGTCGTCTCGTTTGTTCCGCCTGTACTTGCGTTAACCTTAACCGCCAAAGCGCCAGCAGTTTTGTTGTAACTCGCATTTTTAGAAAAAATGCCCAGCAACGATGTTCAGTACCTACAGGTGGTTGCCCTTCTGCTTTGGATCACACTTCCCAACGTACACTCTGCGGCGTTCTTCTACGGAGGTACGTTCTGTTCTGGACGCATATGCCAAAAGTCTTATAGTCGTAATGTACACTAAGAATTTTTTAAATGTTTCATTTGAAAAGCAAGCCGTTAGGATTGTTCATAAGGGAGGTCCATTGATCATCCGCACAAAGGGACAGATGACTGAAGGTTCGGCTCCAAATCGTACTGAGATTGAGTATTTTAGCAACAGAAACAAGAGAAGCAGACGTAAGGTCTACAAATGCTTCACCCGACAGCGATGAACAATTCGACGTGGATGAGCTACGCGTTGCATACGACTTCTGCCGCCACCTGCCTCTCATGGTTAGGCATCGGGTCGCCAAAGCAGATGACAAGACCCAACGTGTTTGTCAACAACTGCTTAAACACTTGAGTCCACTATTCAAAGACATGTAAATAAGGCAATAAAAACCTTCGGCAGGCCTTGGCAGTTACTGTTCCCGCTATATCTGAGTTGTTAGGGCGTGATAGCTCGACATGCGGCGTCTTATTCGCGTCCGCGCGATCTTAAACGCCGGGGAAAGTGCGCTAGTGGCTCGTGCCGTTTGAAGTGGATGCAAAAAGAGACAAAAACTTGCAAGACCAATGCGAACCGTCCCCCCTCACTCGATTGCGATTTTAAAGCAGCATGTTTGGGTTCGCTTGCAACCATTCCAGGGAAGCCTAGCTGAGAACGGGCTTTATCCAAAGAGACGAAGCATGTTACTTTTTTCAGTGGACTATCACAGATTCCATCTTCAGAACTTCGGAATAAACTTGCTTGTAGGAAAGTTCTCGCAATGGAATTCTTTTATTTTGCTAAGCGTCTCGATAGTGTGACAAGGGGAAGGTAGTTCGACTGAGTAGGGTAAAAAGACGGAACAAAGCGTCGGGGCAAATAACGGTGAGTACTTAATTGTTGTAGCCGTCGTTGTCCAGTTCCTCAAAGGACGGCTCCTCACTGAGCGTGTCATCCGAATCGTCAGCGCCATCCTTGAGTGGAACCGGGAACAAACCGCGCTTGCAACAGACGTCACACTGTACTGAAAATTCCTCACCAAACTTTGATGTACCAATGCCCACGGTGTCAATTGGCGGGGCCATAAGCGCGTTGAATAGCTATCTAGAAATCCAAAAGAAGTGATGACTGCGAGGACCTCAGGCTGAACTCATGCCGGATCTCCATGGGCACGTTAGCGCGTTAGGAAGCGATGAATAATCGGACCGTAGATACGAAAAAGCACAGTTTGAAAAAGAAGGTCGAAGGCTTGACATGTCCCGCGGCATGCTAGTTTGGTCCCGTTAGTAGAGCAATTATTCGTAGTGGTTTCATAGTCCTGTTTTAATGTTGGACCTAGAGATTTGCCGTAGAATTTCCTAAATCACTGAGGAGATATGGCCCGGAGCCAGGAATAATCAGTCGTTCAATTTTAAGGCCCCCTAGTCAAAGTACCTAGGCTAACCTTGTAAAAATTATGTGAAGCCGACTGGTAAGACTTACAGTCGACGTCGGCAGTGCGAAAAAGCGTGTTGCCAACAACCGCAATGGCGACGAGTGCGATCAAGGCGCAGAATGCGTTTGGTTCGATTCCGTCCGCGTTTCGGAGTTTCATCAGCTGGCTCTCGAGCATCTGGATCTGTTTGCGTCCTGATTCTTCCGTTAGCCGAAGCTCGTTCAACTGGCTCTTGAGCGAATGGATTTGCTGGTCGGCCTCTTGCAGCGTTTTATTCTTGATGTCTGCATCACCGTCGGTTGAAGCTGGATAAAAGTATGTATGATCAGAACGTAATAGAAGAAGTCCTAGCGGATTATTTCAAACCCACTAACGAAACACATCAAAATCTCGCTCACATGGCTTTCGTTGGCACAACGCAGCATGCTCGGATTTGCAGTCCAGGACGACCCACTTCATCTTATTCTGATCTTTGCGGTTGATCCATATTCCGAAGCAGCCGTCGCGTGGACCAAGCTTGGCGATGTGAAACTGATCAGAGCCGTCAAGCAACTTCCATTGTGCTGCGTGCCAGTCAAAGCGGTATCCAAGACGAAGAACCGGCTCGGATGCCGACTTCGCCAGTTCTAAAGCAACGTTACTACGTTTTCCCCATGCATTCCGTGTAATACCGCCAGTGAAGATGAATTCCTCTCGGCTGCTTACAGAAGCCAGGTGTCCGCCGACTTCGTTACACTGAGCCTTTGCCTCGTCGAAGGTCAGACGTTCGTGCAACACCTGAATGAAAAAAGTTTCAACGTGTCCGTCTTTTGATGCTCGCGAGTCCGTCAAAAACCACGCACAAACATCGTGTGCTTTCGCTCACCTTGTAACACTTATCAGATATCGGAAAGTAGCGCCAACCGTCAGGGCATTCGATAGCCGACGTCATGTCCTGTTCCGCCACGACTTTCGTGAGCAAGATAGCGGAACAAGCAACGAGAAAGAAGCATACAGCGCGCATCTTGGCCGATACGGAAATGCTATGGAAAAATCGCCAGCATTATCTGAATTTTATACGAGTGCCGACTTGGCCCATGAGCTGCGATCGCTGCCAAGTTTGCGCTTCTCGTAGTTGCTGAGCAACGCTTGCAACGTCCATAGTATGGAATGTGAATTTCCCAAGCATTTAACCTATTTGGTCAACCCTGTGGGACATCGATTTTTGGGAGAAAGTAACTAATTTGGCCAAGAAAACTATTTCGTTCTCTGCGCCAAAAAATAATCAGATGTGCAAATGAAGACATATATATCGCGTGTTTGATGACATGCATCGCCTGAAACTTCTTTACCGACAACTGTGGCCAGCGGTTCAGCATGTATTTGGTACTTTAATTGTTCAGCTGATGTTCTACAAGAGGAAACAAAACTGGCACCGGAAGTTTGAGGCACATAGTCACACATAGTCATTGGTAGCCTTCTTGCTTGGGTTTCCCGACTGACGGCACCTCCTTAATATGAAAAAAGGCAGAGATGAAACGTCGATGACGGCATTAAAATTAGTTATAAGCATAAGCACCCATAGCGAGCTTACCTGATCGAGTGGACTCTCAGAGGCAGGAGAGTCGCACCTTCGGTAACATTCTCGGCTTCTAGGGCGACTGTGCAAATCATGACCGTGAGAAGCACGGAAATGACGAACAAACACAGGACGACGATGGTCGTGAGCAGCAGCAATGATGGAATGTCGATGACTTCTTGAAGGCACCGGAAGACTTCCGCATGCATTTCAGGCTTTCGCTGGATTAGCGGCTGACCGATAACACTGTTGTGGCAGAGAATGTTCCAGTGAATGCCACACAGTGCCATCAAGAGAGAGGCATTGGAGAAGTTTACTTCATGCATCACAAGTAGGATTAAATTCCCGCTCGTGACATATGACTAGCCGCATTAGAAGCCCGGAATACCCGTTGAAAGCCCTCTTAGACGTACTAATCCAAATACTTTGCGTATGTCCTAGCCTTTCACTAGTGCTCTGTGCGTGCGTAGCATCTATGTAGTATGCGGTACGTGTGGTATCGCAAGCTTGCCTCCTCCGTCGTAAGCCCAGGAATTTTTGTGCCTTTTCCCGAAGAACTTGCTCGTTTATTTCACCCACTCGACATTATACAAACAGATTTGAGCCAGCGACGGACTACCCTAATTTGTCATCACCGTCTCAGCGGACTCGATGGCACGTAATCTCACACGTTCGAAAAGGCAGAAGAATGCAGCTGGTTGGACGTCTATGTACAGCTTGTGAGCAAAGAGTTCTTCTCGGCTAATCAGATCCGGGAGATCGCCGACTCCAAAGACGCAAGAGCCATGCGTCCACTTGCCTAAAAGCGAAGACTGCTTTTTAGTGGAGGTACATGTAGGGACCATATTTTCCCTAATTTTAGCTCCCCGTCCTCTCTTTGGGCACGCTGAAACTAAAGCCATTTTCCTAGTTTTGAATATACTAAAAATCCGGGATCATATTAAGGGAAAATGTGGCATGCAGTTGTGCTGAGCTGCTCAATGTACGTAAATACTTACCACGGCACGGCATGTTGGGATACCAGGCTTGATAGCGGGCTATGTAGTCGCTGTTCGGCAGCCACTCGCTAGACGGAGTTGCCGGCGATGATTCCTCCACAGTTTTGCTCTTCTTCATCATCGTCCTCCAGCTGGTTCGGCGCATTTTATGGTACCTGGCGTGGTTTATTTTGTACAGCTGTGGGTTCGGGTCGAAGGATCCGGGAATCGGAAGTTCTGAAAATGGCTTTTTTGGGCTCGCACTGTTGACATCCGACTTACTGTCAGGATTTCCGATAATGGTGCCCCAGAGAGATTCATCCGCGCACCACGTGAGTTTCAGGAAGCGCATGTGCTCCTTCACGAGTTCGCTCTCGACCATCGCATCCGCCGTTTCGCGGCTCATAAGGGCCGACAAGCTGGACTTAATGAGCCGGAGTGGCGGCTTAACGCCTATCTAAAGCTAACGTCTCCTTGATCGGGTTTTTGAAGAATACGCTACCTTGCGGGAAGGTGTAAGTCTTTCGTGCATGTACGGGGCAATGTGTACGTTCATAGAGCCGTTTAGCGTCTTCAGGATGCGAACCATTTCCAGGTTAGTCTTCAGTGGCAGGTCGACGCCGCTTAGGTACTAAAATGTCCCATGTTATGTAAACAGGACTTAGTTCAATGACGCTCAACAGAATTTGCCATATCTTTCTACTAAGCTTTTCAAGCTCTTGTACCTGGTAGTACTTCCAGGGATGTCGGAGTTGCGCCAAGTATCGCAAGCCGTTCATGACCGCTCGAGCGATCTCATACCCGCACCATGAGACGGGCGCCACTTCCTAAAACGCTGTGGAATGAACTCAACAAATAACTTTCCTCGTACCACGACGTAGATGTTGGAGAAGCATTCGTCGAGCAGGTACATCTTCGTTTTGAAATCGGAAGAGCTGTTTCCGTCAACGGCGACGTAGTACACATTTTGCGGTTGGTAGATGGCGCTCAGCATGAAGAACACTTGGACGGCGTGCTCGTGCACGAGCAACCCGTACGCCAGTGGGTAGTCGTTCTCTTCACGCGATAGCGGTTCGTCAATGAACGCGAATTTGTCTCTGATGTTGTCGCATCTGCAGCGAGGATTAAATGCCAGTTAAACGACTAAGTCAGCTTACGTTGCTTTAAAGTTGTTCTGCTTGCTTCCGCCTTCCATCGACTTCAACCAAAATTCGGCTTCATCGAAGCGCCAAGGCCTGCTGAGCCTGATGGAGCCCTTGTCGTTGCGAAAAGAGCTTTCACACTTTACTTGCTGCTTGAAATGCGGTAGGCTATCAATCAAATTTTGAAGTTGATCGCGGTGTTTCACCAGCGTACTATTGTCGACCTCTTGGCCCATCGGTGAAGGCGCACGTGTTGTCGGCGAATGCCTTAAAGATTAAATTAGGATGGCGCGCAGGGCTGACGGTCGTAACTTTTATCGAGCCAGGTCAAAATAAGGCATTGGCTATGCGTACTCTTGATCACTGTATTTTCGGTCCCAGCATACAGGTTTAAACTGTGTTTTCGACCACGGTCTTTTTCCATCTCGGTAATTCTGTTTTGCCGGATTGGTATGATTAAGCTTGCGCGCAAGCTTAAGAATGTCAACGCGTGTTGCTCCGTCATCTTAATGAACTCAAGTCGGTAAGCTTAAATATCGAGACAGACCAGAGATGCGTCACTGAAAATGTTCTGACCGAAACCACATGAAGACGCAGCTGTGACGTGGCGGGGCATGGCACCACCTCACCTACGAGTTCCCTATTAACCCCTCCAACATAAACCGTTAAGAGATGCATACGTTCTGCGAACTTACCTTTCTTCGCAGTAACGACCGTACAAGTAGGCATTGAAGACTAGCACCGTCGCAGCTAGCGCAAGAAGAAGCACAACGCGCAGACAGTTCCCGGCCAACATGTCGTCACTCACGAGTTAGTTCGGCGACAATGTCGGCAGGGAGTCACCACGTCATGGCGTATTTAACCGAATTGTTTGGCCGGCGTCACCTCAATTTGCATAAGTCAACGGAAGTACATGTTGGGCGTTGGCGTATGTTCACATGAATGCCAGTCAGTCTGCCTGTTCGAGTACACAAAGCGATCTCCGTTTTTTTTCGGTGGCCCGACTAAGTAAAATGCTGGTTGTTTGCACTTTTAGCGATATGTCCTTTGTGCGGTACCGCATAGTTAGGGCATAAATCCCGGGGGAATTGCTGGAATACCGAGATAAATCCGCAGAAGGAGCGAATGTAATCCGGATTTTGGAACGGAGGTCATAAACAACCAGTGCAGAAAACAAGGAGCATGTTGATGTGGTTCCGCAATTCATGCAATATACGGACCTTCACTTTCACAGTATAAGGGCTTCAGGAAAATTTTCTGAAGGGGGATTCATCTACGTGCCAATTTACGACGTATATAAATCCTCGCAGTATGCACGCCAACTCCAGGAGCAACCTTTAAGTAACCTCAGGTTCTTCTGGAAACACACAAGAGTGCTTCTGAACCATCTAAAACTGGCCTAGAGAAATTTTAATCAAGCTTTTTCAGTGCACGGGTCCCTCCTTTGGCTTTGGTAAAACCATCCACATTATCAAGTAGGAAAACATTCCATCCCTCGATCCCGATAATTTCATTGACAGAGGGCTTCTTGATTTATTTACTCGATAGATGAAAATGAAACTTTTCAAAAGGCAACGAGAGATAATTTATTTTAGGAAACGAGTGCTTGCGCGCGCTTCGCGCGCGCGAAGCACTCTTCGTGAGGACAAACTTTGGTAAAGTAGACGTACTGTCATAGCATGCCAACAACATGTGTCCCCAGAAATCGTTTCTGAAATCCGCTTCATCGAAACTGACGTCTTCGACCACGTAGTCGCCGATGTCCCGCAGTAGCTTAGAAAGCATATACCTACACCGAATCTGACACCAAATTTGGATTCAGCGACCATGAAAACCCCCTAGGGCAAAAAGAAAATCCGGTGTTCCGAATTCCGAAAAATGATGTTCCAACATGCTCGGATCGTCCCAATTCCGCCAATTTCATGCTCAGCGTGGTCGAAGACACCCGAATATAAAAAGCCAGACTGAAATACGCTTGGAACATTTCTTGGTACACCGTACCGGAACGATGTTCCAGTGTGCTCAGATCGTTTCAATACTGTCATTTTCGTGATCAGCTTGTTCGAAAACCCACGGGGCTAAAAATCAGGTACAAATATACTTGGAACATTTTTCGGTACATCGTACCGGAACGATGTCCCTGTGTGCTCGCATCGTTTCAGTACCGTCATTTTTTGTGATCTGCGTGGTGAAACCCCCCCCCCCCCGATGGCCAAAATTCAGACCGAAATACGCTTGGAACATTTTTCGGTACATCGTACTGGAACGATGTTACATTGTGCTCAAATCGGGCCACTTCTGTCATTTTCGTAAGCAGCGTGGTCGAAAACCCCCGTGGGCAAAAAATAAGAGCGAAATACGCTTGGAACGTTTTTGGTACATCGTACCGGAACGATGTTCCAATGTGCTCAGATCGTTCCATTTTTGTTATTTTCGTGCTCGGCATGCTCGAAAACCCCCGGGGACACAAAATCTCGGCTCAGTTCCTTCAGGAAAGGCAAAAACCGAAACAGCGTGACAAACATACAGACGGAGCTCGATTATTATATAGGATTATGCAACATGCTGTAAGACATGCATGCACACAGCCATGCGTACTGAGCTTTACCGCATGTAGAAGCACGCATTGTTTACTTCTGCCCGGACTGAAGTACCGGATCTGTAGATTCCGTTAAACTATCAAGCTATTAGTATGACAGCAAGGAGTACCACCGCACTCCTTGTGAAACCAGGCTAGCCTCTGGCACACGCGAGAGGCTAGTATACAGGCAGGATCTGAATGTAGAAACAAAACTTGCAGCGATATTAAACATGCGGATGCGTCGGAACTTTCCGATACAAGCAATCTACTATGCAAATGAGAATGGCAGTGGCTGCCGCTGTGTTTATTCTCCCGTCCATGGTCATCCACGCCCACCTGTAAAATGGACGCATTCTATTAAGTCACATGCGCTCAATAGTAAACAGAAACACCTACGACAAAATTTTATGGTCTGAGTAACATTCAAAGTAACGTAGTCTCTTAGGAGCCCTAACCAGAATTTCATGTTTAACGTCTACCGTGGGGCACGTCCTGGTGGGCATGCTTAGTTTTGTTGAGGTCGGTAGGCAACGTCATCGAGCTCCGCGACCTGCATACCTGCTCAAGGCATACAAGGCCACAACCGGTGCGGACCCCGGTGTGTCTTGTACACGATGCAGGATGGAGGACAAAACGGCGGAACGACGTCTCCTCAAATGCCATGCAACGAAGCACGCACAAATTCATTTCCTCGGTTATTACGCGACGACGTCACGTCTATCACAAATGACTGCATTCATTTCGGCTCTTGTCATGCCTCAAAAGAGGAATACCAGTCGCAAATACGTAGTAAGTATAGAGGGCGCATGACCCAATCCTCCGTGTAGACGATTTTCTTCCCCCAATCGCAGCGTTCTATACAGCCGAGAAAAGGATCGCAAGGCATGAGAACAGAATGAACCAGGGCCCTCCATTTGAACCGAAGACTAGGCACATCCAGAGCATCGCAGCACATACCACGACAGCAAGATTATTGACGGATAAACCATAACCTGCGCACCTAAAGTTCCTTCTTTTTCTTCCTGAAGGCAACATTGGGAAAATCTTGTTAGGTATTAAGATTTATTAAACCCTCTACAAACGACAAATTTCGGCATGTAGAAAAGTACCAAAGCGGGGACAAAAGATTTTTTTACGCTTCGTACATGTTCTTTGCTATTTTCCGTGCCGGACCCTTACGCATCTCGGTCCCGGGTTTGAAAGCACGTTACGCAGGACTGTCGGAAGCATGTACGAAATGTCGTTCACAGCGGTCCAGCCAAGTGCCTGAACAAAGAGCTTGTGCTTGGAAACTTTTCACAAGAGCATACCTACATGTACCGCTGTGAAGGCTCCAGTAACGCCTTGGATTAGCTGATTAACAGTGATCAGTTGAATTCCGCCGAGTCGATGCAACAAGAAGATGATGATAAACTGCCAAAATCGGTCACCCACGCAGGACAGCGCGTACCCTGCATAAAGGCACAGGAATAGAGTAGGCGGAATTCTAAGCATCGATGCAGTAAGGCCAAAAAAAATCGGTGCACAGCGAGAAACTTGTCGACACAATTCGATCGCAAAGCAGTGCGGTGTGAGTAAACACGGTTTGTGTTACACCGGCGACGGGGATTATGCATATTTAGTCGACGTCCGGCACTCTCGCGCATGAAGCTCCCTACGTTTTGACATTAGTCAGTCACTCGATCGACTCGAGCAGAAGGACAAACTCTCATGACAAGGGTCGCGGTCACTTAAAAAGCTATGTCAAAGATGCCCATGGAAGTTCGTTGTAAATTGAGTATGGCGAGCACCCAAGGTCTGCCAACGCCCGTTTTAGCCGACAGAGAAGGAAAAGCACGCCAACCTACAGTGCAGTCCAAAGGCTCCCACTTCAGTCCATAACGTCCTAGCATTGCAGGTAGTCAACGTGGACTTTTAGGGCGTGACGCAAAAGCTGCCTTTGGAGACATTCGGAGTTTTAGCGAACAATCCGTACAGTTTGAAGCTTCCACTGAACAATCTTCTCCGATCTGTACTCCGAGGAAATTTTGTAGGTACATTTTACTGGCAGATGATGCGCGGTGAATAAGGAGTTAGGTAACATAAATTTTGAGGTAACTGAGTTGGATATCTTCATGAGGAATAAGTCTCGCAGGTCTACTTCGCGGGATGCTGCTCGCAATACATCTCGAACTCTTCGTGGAAGATCTGATAGTTGCCGCTGTCCATACGCTTCAGATGTGTGAAGCGCGAAACTG
>JNEY01001497.1:0-13389 GCA_020875895.1 Aphelenchus avenae
CTTGTAATGAGTCCACAGAGTTTCGCAAGCTTCGAAAAATCGGATTTGGATTTGGATTTGGTTTTTTTTCGGAGAGTCCCCAGCCCTGGTACGGGTACGGGTTTGGCCCGTACCTTGCAACGGGCGCCGATCTCTAGGCGGTACCCGAACAGTTTGCGCGGTACGGCAGGTAGAAAAACCCGTACAAGAAAGGTACGGCTGTACTGTTCGGTACGGTGAACGGTCAGGAAGGGGTCTGGACCCACTGGTACGGGGTGGTCAGCGCCGAAGTCTAGTACGGTGCGTGGTACGACGCCGTAAAATACCGAAAATAATGCCATGTTATACCGCTCCGTACCGTTCTTCGTGCTACGCTATGTCATTTTTTGGCTCAGGAACAGTATGTAGGGTGGCAGTACGGAACGGAGCACAGCAGGCAGGAGGGGCGGAGGGCGGGGGGTCAACGCCGTGTCTAAATCATAGGACCTTTTGTACTATAGCGTCCAGGGTTCGGAAAGGACCCGACGTTGGTGGGCCCGGGCCGGGCCCTGGATCGGGCCGGGCCCTGGATTTTGGGCGACGGGCCGGCCCGGGTCGGGGATCGGTTGCTCAAAACTTAGGCCCGACTCGGGCCGGCCCATGCCGAACCCTGATAGCGACATGCAGTTAGAACGAAGAACGTGTTAGTAACGAACGCTTACGCATCGCTACACACTTCTTCGCACGACCGCCGCCATCTGCAGCTGCTGCGTGTACTGCATCGCCTTCGGGTGCTCCTTGCCGTAGAGCTGGGAATAGTACTTCTGGTTGATCTTCGCCTCCCACTCGCCCATCGACATTGGGCGTTCGCCTAAATTGCACCTGGCTAAGGGCCTTCAGAAGGCTTCCAGTATTACCTGTTTGGTGGCTCTTCCCGTGAAGCTGCGAGTAGTACATCTCGTTCACCTTCGCCTCCCATTCGCCGGTCGACATGGGTTTGCCCACTGAAAGGAACACACTTTTAGACATTTTCCATAGCGACAGGCAGGGTTGGGGTCGGTTCTTCCGTTCTTGTCGAAAAAAGAAAACGGTTATATCGAGCGCCGAATTTTTTCGAAGGCAAAAAGGTGAGTTTCCTTAAAACAAAAGGAAAAAATGACAGTAAAAAACTGCTAAATTAAAAGTCTTTTTGTTTGTTTCCGAAGATTTTGCCATTTTATTCCCATTGCGTTGTACATCAGGCATCAGGAAAAAACATTGAGGTAGGGGTAGGTAATTGGGACCCCATTCGTTACCCCTTACGCCCCGGATGCGTTAGGCGTTACATCGAAAAGCCCAAAACTTTGGCGACTTTTTTTCGCACAATATCGATATTTCTGCAAAATTACTCGTTCTTTTGCTTCCTTTTCCTTAGACCGGCTCTTGTTGGTCATGAACAGAGCATACCAGCGAAGCCACGCTGGAAAATTACAAAATCCAAAACAAATTGCGAGAAGTAGCCGACCTTTTGGTGGAATTTCTGCGAAAATTTTAGTAAAATAACTTAGCGTATTATGGCGTCATTTTTAGGGTACTCACGTTGCGTTAGCCGTTACGCTTTTGACATGACAGATCACGTAACGGTTGGCTACTCTTACATTAAAGGACACGCGCTCTTCCTTGGCCTACCTGGTCCTTGGCCCGGCTTTGGCATTGGCTTAACCTGATTAAGCATCGGCCACGTTAGTCGGTCTCGCCACTCGTGAATGGACATTTCCGCCGCGTCGAAAGCTCCGAAGAGTAGAATGAATATTGCGCCGCAGAGAGCGCGCATATTTCCTACAAGGAATTACGTCGGAACTAGAGAACATTATGAATGGGAACGGGAGATGTTGCTTGCCCGTAGGGGTTTATGACGACTGGTAAAAACCGACCACAACTGTTAAAGCGTGATGAGAGAGAGAGAGAGAGTCCTCGACTAGACAGAACAGTACCAAATGCTTAGAGCTGTCGCTGGATACTTCAAGGACTCGTTCCAGGACTGCGCGTCTAGGTCTCGGTCTCGAAAACCGAAACCCTCGGGGGTGGGGGGGGGGGGATCTGATCTCGGTCTCGGTCAAAAGAAAAGCGTTAGTATTTCATTATTTCCTCCAAAAATTTCTCAAATCTCGGTGCAAACCTTCACAATTCCTACTCAAAGCAGCTAAAACTTGCTCATTTTAGCTGCTTAAGTTGATTCGGTGCAACTTCACCTCGAAATTTTTTGCGCTTAATGTAGGATTTTCTCCAAATGAACGGAACAATTCCATATCTCGGTCTCGGCCGAGACCGAGACTCTCGGGGGTTCAGGTCTCGGTCTCGGTCTCGGTGTTCAGAGTTTAAGTCCAGTCCGCAGCCCTGGCTCCTTCGATAGCCGCATAGGACTCGAGGGCTTACCAGGAAACCAGACCGAAAAACGTCGGAAAAAAATCTGAGAAAGCAAGCTGAATTTTCGTTCTTTACGTCTTTTTCGAGGACACTCTTCGCAGGCAGATATGTGGTCCTGACTCTACAACAAGGCCATATATCGGGGTGAGATATTACGAGCTAAAAGAGAGAGATGTTGCCGTAAAACAGCTTTAAAATTAGCATTACTTAGAGGAAAATTTTGCCGAGAATAACGCGTCGCCGGTACTGACAAAGCGACTTTTTAGCTGTTTTGATCAGTTTGCACTAAATTTTGAGAAAAGATTGCTGTGCTACTAGCCACAACGGACGAAGCTCGTTTTGTCCGAGACGTCTTCGTACGAAACGGGGGGGGGGGGGTGAGGAGTAAGCCGCAGTCCTTTGAGGTCAGTCCAGTCCACTACTGACCGTTATGAACATCGTTAGCAAAGCCAATACGAACTCTTAAGCAGACTGCAGGCCGTCTAAAAAGCTTTTTAGTATCTGGGGACGTATCCGGGGATGTCAAGCAGCCAAGATAATCTTTAGAAGTCTTCGAAACACAAATATTGGTGAAACGAAGGGCACGACTACAATCAATAATGCACAAGGCGAATTAGCGTTCAAGTGGCCCAAAAAGTAGAGCCCAATTAACGCTTCGATCACGACGAAATTATGATTGCGCCAGCGTTCGAGAGCGCCCGTCGCGCGCACATTGTGGACTGGGCAGTCACGCGATTTGTTTGCTTTATTTCTGCGCGCCCGGCGGCTGGCGCTTGCGTAATCGCCTCGTGTGGACTGGAAGTGTCCACTCGTCGGATTACTCACCGAAGCGCGCGGGAGAAAGTGGACCACTTTCCGCGCTGGTCCAGCTGTGTGGACAATTGCTCACGGACCGGCGATTTGCAGGACCTTGTTTACTTTACCGAGTGACTTAGGAGGAGAGTGGCCGACGGCCGGATCGCTTTCTGCGACGGGAGCCCACGCGAAATTCGCGCAGGACCTGAGCAAACAACGAAGACGCACTTCGTGAAACTTCCGCTCTCAAATCCTCTTCCGGAGGCGTTCGAAAACCGGTGCGGAACAGGATGAGGCGTCATGTGTTCGGTGACTTTTAGTGTTAAGGGAACGCCCAGAAAATGGATCATGGTTATATGGGCCCCTGTGCAGCCAGATGCTGATAAGTGATGCAAAGGGGGGGGGGGGTCCGGCCAAATGATGATCAACACTGGATTTTGCTAAAAACTCTTTTCCGTCAACATCTCGACAAAATTGACTTAACACTCTCCCCTCTATCCGTCTTAAAGTCCCGCTCTCCACCTAATCTTTTACCGCAATGTTATGCCCATCCTCATAGACTTTGACATAGTTTACCACCTTTGGTACTCTTTCTTGTCTTCGCTCTTGCTTGGACGATTCATTCCTGTCACTACTTCGAGTAGTAATAAATCATCATCATCATACCTTGCTGTGCGTGTGATTATGGCTTTATTGATATCGCGTACCGACATTGATGCATGGGTTCGGACCCGCATTTTCGTCCCGGTGACATGCTGCAGGTTTTTTCTAAGCGGTTTACGCTTAGACATTTGTTAAAACGGATCTAAAATGCCCATCGCTGAAAATACCGAAAATTTCTATACATACCGGGATCGAAAATACCAATCGAAAGCGACCTTCAGCCATCCTTCGTGAGCTTGTTAGCTTAGTTAATGAGAAATGTGATGGGGAAAAATTTTTAACTTGGATACGATGAGTAATGACGACAATACATGACGGATGTAATAGCCGGAAAATCAATGACGAGAGACAGAAATGACGTCAATTCTTTTTCGACTTCTTCTCGATCTTCTTGGCCAGCTTCGCGGCTGCTCGCAGTTTGGTCAGTTCCTCGGTCTGTTGTCCCACGAGGAGTTTCTCTTCGTAGTACTTCTGCTGAAGGACTTCGAGCTGGAGCTTCACTTGGTCCAGCTCCGTCTTGAGTTTCTCATCGCCGCTCTCCGTCGCCTCGGCAGTTTTTGGCGAGTGATCGGCTTCCTTCGTGAGGCGCTCCTTCAGGAGGGCGATCGAAGCCTCTAGTCGGTCGACGGGGTCGGTGGTCTTGCGGTCTACATCGACACAGTTTAGCCTCGCTGCTAGGGGAACGGGAGGAGAGGAACGAAAAAAAATTTTTTGCTCTCAGGCGGGAAAATCGAACTTTTCCTCAAACTGAAAAAGCAAAGTGAACCTTAGAAGTATTGCTTTGCAAAGTTTAACAAAGAACAGCCGCACATGCCTCTATACTCGTTTCTAACGAGCCTCTAGCCTCAGCCTGACAGATATGAAACCGCGTTGACCTCGTAAAGCCTTGGAACGGTTGTTGGCTCAAAGATGGCCGGGGATTTTCAACAATTCTTGATTATTATGGATAGTTTTTTGACCGGCAAAATCGTTCAAAATACCGAAAGTATGCCTACCCTTCTTCTTCGTCTTGTATTCCTTCCGGATAGCCGTTGCCATCGCATCGATTCGGGTGGTTATTGCCTCCAGATCCTTCTCCGCTTGCAGCGCTAAATACGTAGGTACACACTTTAAAAAAAATCAAATTTTGCTTTCGAAAATGCTTTGAATTTTGTTAGAAGCCATCGGAAATTTTACGAAATTACTCTTAAAATTTGTCTGCTTCTGTCCCAAGCGAGCGCACGCACCCCTTTGTTCCGCGTCGGCCGCAATTTTCCGTAAAGCGTCCACTTCCTTCTGCATCTGAGCCGCTCGCTTGTTCGCCTCCTCGGCCTCGAAGATGCGGTGGTGTTTCTCATTAAAAGCGGCGTCCACAACTGCCTGCAGCGCGAGTGCGAAGCCGAAGATCGCTTCTGTCAACTCGGCTCGCTTCTCGTTCAGCTGCATGAAAGCGAGGACGGTCATGTTGCACTTCTGGCGACTCCAGCTGTTCACTTCCGCCAGGTCCACGACGACGGTGCCTGGTGACGACGGCGGTACTAGAGCAAAATCCAGCGCTTCGGCGGTCAGACGCTCGCATTCTGAAGATGAGAAGTGCTTGCGGCGCTTATTGTTCCTTGCCCAATGGATCTTTCCGAGACAGCAAGGCGTTTCGAGTGTTAAAACTAAGCATACGGTCGCCTAGGCTTTGCTCTCTCCCGAATGACTTCCCCTCACCCCTCGCAGTACTGAGCGCCCACAGGTCCGGAGCCAATTTAAAACCGAAGTAGATTCCAAATAACCTTTTCCAGTTTTCGGCGTTTTTTTAGCTTGGTACTCGATTCTAAAGTTTAGGCTTGGTTGAATTCGGTTCCGAAAATGAGGTCCAGGCTAAAAGGCATCCTGACCACGTTTTCACCAAATGCGTTGAATGTTTGCCTAAGTCTACGTCGGTAAGCCCTAACATCGCCTGCGGCGCACCCAAGAAAACTGTAGAATGCAATGGGGAAATCGGTCATTTTGATCACTTCCAAAAATGGCCAGTATCCGACGCGGTTCCCAACCAGCCTTTGTTCGCCGCATGAGCCTTGTACAACGTACCCAATCTGCGCGTATGGATGATGCTCCTTGCCTCTTTCTCCAGCAAGCCAAGGCGAACCTTACCGGCGCCGATGAACTGGCTGGTGTCACCACTCTTCGGGCACTTCGGCTCCGGACCCAGTCGAGTCACTAAACAAGCTTACATTATTTATTTATTGGTACATGGAAAAACATGTGTCAAACTTCAGCAAGTATATGAAGCAAGAAAGGTCCTTTTGGCTCGGACTCGCAGAACTTACACAGTTGATGACCTTCGGGGTATCTCTCCACGAGCTCAGTGAAGACCTTCATCTGGTGCAGCGTCATCGACGACGTGACGTCAGGAGCGATGGGATACTTGGTGGGAAGCAGCTTGCAAGTTATAGGCATGTTTTTAGAGCTGTTTCGAACACGTCGCAAATCGAATGAATTCGATGAAGACTAAGAAGTACACTGCCTTTTTATGCGCTTCGAGCAAGGCAGACCTGAGGATTACTGACCTTTGAGCCACGACGCTGACCTGAATGCTTGGTGGGTATCGCCCGTTCTCTGCGATGTCCCGTTACGTGATTGTACTTTCTGAACCATTAGGGCCATTTAATTAACCTCTCCTTTTACACCGCCTCCTAAACTCGCCTGTGTTTTTGCAAATCGCATGGGAAACACAAATAGGTAACAATAAGATGCGAAGAAGCTCGCGTCACGAAAAATTCTTGAAAAATTTGTGTTTGGCGCATGAAATTATTTTTCTGCTGGATTTTGGCGAATTATTCAGAAATTACACAAGCCACGGATGGCCTGAACCCAGGTACTACTTACGACAAGACCCTGGCCTTCTTAACCTGTCGGCTTCAGTTCAACGTCAAGCAAAACTGAGTTGGCGTTGAGCGGCCCCTCGAACGACGTTCCCTCGATTCGTGGACGTGGCGATTTTTAATAGCTTTTTTATTAAAATTTTAATTTTAAAATCAGTTTTAAAATTAGAAAGTTTGGATTAGAGAGTATTTTCATTCTTTAATGTAGTTCGCCAAATAACAGCTGATTTTTTTGGCGAATAACAGCCCTCGACTGTCATCATTGTAGCCGACAATAGCACGCCAAGCGAATTCGTTCGATAGTACTACTCCATTGTGATACAAAGAAGAAACTAACAGTTGATATGTCTTTATATCAGCGTTGTTGGCGTCATTATAGTAAGGGTAGAATTTCCGCCACATTGCCAACTGTCTTCGGACAGAATCTTGTTGCCGAGACGCGTACGATGAACGGTCGAGACCTCCGGAAGGCGTCGCCGCAAAACATCTGAAGAAGCATCCTTCAAGTTTTCAGCGAGGAAAAAAACGGAATGGCCTCGCTAGCGGCGGAGTATTTGTGCGTATGCTAAACGAACAATGCGCATTGGGCAGAATGTGAAACAGACGTGAACTGCTAACAGACACGTGCATACCAGGCATACACGCATGCCGCTTGTGAAACCCCACATGTATGTGTATCTTGTTGACGGGGCATTATTGCACACGGTCAGCACAAAATTTTAAACCGTTTATTAAGGTGAGACTCCGGGAACTGCAATCGGTATAAATCGAGTTAATTTAAGGAATAGCGTTGAGTTGAAGAATTGAGTAAATCGCAACGCCTCCGGTCCTTTGAGACTCAACCTTGCAGATGGGCTCTGGTACGCAGAGAACTGCATGACGCTCTAAGTACATATGCAACGTGCATTCGCTGCCAGATGCTACTGCTCCTCCGAACAAATGTGCCTTTTGATGCCCGTCAGGATGGACGTACTTGAGCAACTCGGGAACGTGCTACAAGATTCTCGCCTCGTGCATCAAGTAAATCGCAACTAATGACCAAATGACCGAACTTCCGAACCTTTTGACTGTTTTTTCGGGTTTGACGCAGGCGAAACCAAAGCAGTTTTAAGCGAAATTTGACACATTTTAGTGAAATTAGGTCTGGCGGCGCCTGGCGGCTGGCCATTTCCGTTCAGGCGGGGGTCATACATTATCTAGCCGCTCCCTATGGAACCCTATGCGTACAGCGGATTTCACCAGTTCAACGGGAATAGAGTTCGAGGTTCGAGTTGCGCTTCGTTGTTCAGTGTTTTTTGGGGGTTCAAAGCTCGGTGTTTTGATTGGGTTTTAAATTTGGGTTTGGTTTGGTCCCGGGCCCGAGCGGGCCACATCCCTAATGTGCGTCATCAAAACTTCTGGCATGATTTCTCCCCATATTCAAACACTCCAGCATAACGAAAGTTTCAACACACTTCTTGGGCTTCGCGATCCCTCTCGCAAACGTTAGCGGCAATGGACTGATGGCAGTTCCTACCCAGCAACCCGGATAGCGCGAGGGGAACGCAGTTCTGCGTGCAATCGGCGATCGGTTTCGGTCAGCGATTTGTCAGCCTAGCGCAATTCAATAAACTGGAAATAACTGGAGTGAAACACTAAAAGTGGGTTCCTAAAAACATTATAATGTTTCTGAACATTTCCCTGAGGAAAAATTATTGTCCGCTAAAGGTACCGCGTGCTCCTAGAGGTATCGCATGCTCTTAATGGTATCACACACGTCTGTTCTATAATCTTGAGTGACGTCACTTATTCGTTTGAGGACTTCTGGACATTTACAGCTTCATATTATGTCTGGCAGGCTACCATTTGAGGGAACTACCTGTGAATCCTGCAGATCTCTGTCTCGGATGTTTAATGAATACGACATGTTTGATTTTTGAGTAGACGTTCATTCCACCTTCTTGTGACCTTTCGCGATCGTTGCGTGCGCGATCGACGTCACTTTGTTGCGCCGCCGCTCGTGGCCGTCCAAACCTTCTTCGGTTTAAGACGTACCTGAACTCTCATTGCCCGAAATTTGACGTCATTCGACCGTTGCGATCATTCAATCCGCGTAAATACTTCTGACTTTAAAATGCGTATTTAAGAAGAATACGCCAATGATGGACAATGTTGGTGACCGCGTAAGCAATGCATTCCGCTAGCACCACGTCCCTTTGTGTTCTTGTCCTGCTGCTATCAAACTTCGAGGTGGCCGATCCTCACGGTAAGTCTGCAGCCGGACAACTGGGCAATCGCTGTCTAAAATTATCTATCCGTCCTGCGCTTAGGCCTAGGACTGAGCTCTGTTTTGGCTGAGGCATAGTCTCATGCTTTCTCCTAGGAAGGAATCTAAATTAAAAGTTTGCTTTGGTGGGTTATCATTTCAGTGGATTTCGCTTAAAAAACATTGAAATCAAACTGATGCATTTGAGATTATTTTTTTAGCTGTAAAATAGTCAATTTTTAGCCACCGGGAAATATCCCGACCCAGATAAAAAGGGCATTTTCCGGTTAAATACAAGAAAAAAATCATCGTTTCTCGACGTTCGCAGCTGCCCTTAACTCTTTCATGTTTACTTTTAAATATCGCTATTATTAGGCGGATTCGGCGGTCTTCGAGGCCTTGGCATGATCATGCGAATGGCCCGCTTCGGACACATTGGCCGTGGCTTCGGCAGAGGCTTTGGTGGTCGAGGGTTTGGCGGCGGGTTCAACAACGGTTACTACAACAACGGCAACTACAACAATGGCTATTACGGGAATAGCTATTACAACAATGGCTACTACGGCAACGGTTACTACGGCTCCAACTACTACGGCAACGGTTACAACTACTGGGGATGAACGCTAGTTGTCTAACAGAATATTCACGCAACAATGATCTCACTGCTTTCTCCGGTGCCACACGTTACGGGTATACAATGTACACATAAACTGCGTTTAATCTGCCATAAATGATGATGTGACTCTTGAGGCTTAGCTGAGAAGCCGAGCTGAGAAGGCGCGACTGACATTCAGAGATGCCCGGCTTTTGCTTTGGAGTGCGTGTGAGAAAGTGCGTCTAAAGATGCCGCACCAACACGTTGCGGCGTCACTCGGCCGCGTGGAACTCAAGGGCGTCAGCAAGATGGCGATCGTTGATACGAAGAACGCTCGCGAATTTGTCAGTATCAATCCGAATCTTCCTTAAATGTTGGTGGTCCAACAGCATTAATCATTACATCGCCCTTTTTTGGACCCCCCCCCCCTTCCCTGTAACATTACACGTGTAAAATCGGGTTTTAAGCTGTCCAAACCTGGGAATCTCAAACGTATGGCGTGGGGGACGCTTCAGTAGGCTTAGAAGGTACGTTATTTACGTTGTTTAATTGTCAATTTACATCAAGAAGTTTTGGAAAAAATCAGTGGCAAAAAAAAGACGAAAAATTTGGTCAGAACGACGAAAAATCTGCCGGAAAAGACACGAAAAAATTTGGTCAACATGACGCCATTTGGCCCGCCGCTAGGCTCCGCCAAAGCAAATTCCCGCTACAATTGTAAAATTTTCGCTTAAATTTGGCCTGGCTCTGTCTCGGAACTGAAGAAAAAATTTAGTTCCGGGACACCCGGACACAAAATTTTAGGCGAAAACTGGGCAAATGTGGTCTAAATATGTTCAAGACTGAGCAGAAAACAGGCCCGCCGCAGGCGATATCAACCAATTTTTAGGTCAAAATTTGCAATATATAGTCAAAATTAGCTCTGGCGGCGCCTAGCGGCGGGCCATTTTACCTAGTGCTGATTACGTAATCAAGGCCTTGACCCCCCCCCCTCCCCTGTAAACAAATGTAATCAAAGGGCTGACCCCCTCCCCCCTCCCCCTGTAAGGCTTACATATTTTCTGGACGCTCCCTAAAGCAAAGGTGCTGCCTGTAGCTCTGTTCGGAGGCGACTTCGCTATTAAATACAGCCGTTTTGCCACACTTAATAGTGTAATGAATGGAAAAGCGCATTGGAATACTAAAAACTAACACGAAAATAAAGTTCCGTTACTCGGTAAATGGCAAAAGGCACGCGCACTCGAAAAAAAAGATTAGCCCGATGCGGGGCTCGAACCCGCGACAGCCAGATTAAGAGTCTGGTGCTCTGCCGAACTGAGCTAACCGGGCAGGACGGGGGCGTTCGTCGCATTCCCGAGGACAATCCGACGGTCAAGGGGCATACGTTCAGTTGGCGGCCCGTCGGGTGCGCTTACTACCGCGGGCATGCTGGGACACACAAGTGCTCGAACAGATTGAAAAGAACGGCATTGTCGCAACATAAACCGTGCCGGCGGAACGCTGATGGTAGTTAGTGCAAACGCAGCATCGTTTAACCTATGAAACGATGCAATATTGCTCCGTTTCGAATTTGTGACTGTTTAACATCTCTTTCATATCTCCCTCCTGAATGCTCTCTATGATGATCCAGTTATCAAAAAAATGCCTCTTGCGATTATTCCGTAGGTTAATTATGCTTTTTTGTGATTCATGTTTCGTTTCTACAAGTATTTTAGACTAAATTACCGTGTTTCTTCGAATAAAGTCCCACCTCGAATAGAGCCCCACCCCCCAAGTTTCTAGAAACACAACTGGAGTATGCGAACTTCAAATCTAAGGCCATATTTGTATAGATAACGGTAAAAATAAAAACTTAGAACATTGAGTAATCCCTACTGATAACAAATAAAATTTAAAATATTTCTTAGAATTTATTTTTTCGTGAGAAAATGCCTTATGAAAATACAGCCCCAGGGGCTCTATTTGAAGAAATACGGTAACAATGATTCTTGTCAGTCTTGTCGTCTGCTCTGACAAGTGAATGTTGTCGGCCACCGCGAGGTTCGATAGAAGTGATCGGCTTTTACGAACACACAGAAAAAAAAGAACGCTCGTCGGTCCAAGCTTTCATCGAGGACTAAGCTGAGCATTTCTTGTTTTTGCAACTCGCGTTCGTTGGCTTCGACGGTGATAGTCCAATAGATGGCGGTACCCGGCGCAAACGCAGCGAAGCGCTGAATCAGCATGAGATCCATGTCATGAGCGCGGAATGCCCATATAAAACAGTTGCCTTCCGAGGGAAATTGCTCACTTTCCACCGCCCCGACCGCAAAAATGATCCGCGAAGTGTGCGCCGTTCTCGTCCTAGCACTCGTCGCCGGTGTAGCTCGAGCGGATGAGCCGGAAAGGTTCGCTTTTGCATAAAGATGCCTCTTTTATTTTGAGTTATTTAGCTTCCGCTGTATCAAGGAATGCTTGCACGAAGAGGTGCCGACGCCGAGGCGTTTCGCGCGCTCCCCGCTGAGCACGAA
Organism: Aphelenchus avenae; assembly: GCA_020875895.1. Classification (NCBI taxonomy): domain Eukaryota; kingdom Metazoa; phylum Nematoda; class Chromadorea; order Rhabditida; family Aphelenchidae; genus Aphelenchus; species Aphelenchus avenae. Next base: position 12,025 of record JNEY01001497.1, read on the forward strand.
GGTGTTCCGGTTCTCCCGCTCGATTGCGCCCATCGAGGACAGTGGATGCGAGTAAGTCTTGACATCACCGCATTTCCCTAATTACCTCGCCTCCTCTACTGAGACTCCGACCAAGGGCCGTATTCAGGATTTCAAGTAGGGGCGGGGGTCGGGGATAGGGCGGGTGGGGTGAACCCCTATAATGGGTAAAAAAAGAAGTCACCATGGCCTTTACTAAACCCAAGGGATGGTAAGCCACTTAAAGGCGTACCCTCGCACACGTCAGGGGGTAGGGTAAACCGCAGAAGGTCGGAGGCCCAGGTGAATCGTCAAAAATCGCATGGCTGACCCGTTAAAATAGCCAACATACGCCGTTTCTAACCTTATTGTAGGTGATTTGAGGCCATTTTGACCTCCGTTTAAGTCATTTTAAGTGTCCACCCCCTCTCCTGGCATCCTAAATACAGCCCTGCTACACAAGCGCCTCAAAGACTCTCTGAATGAGCGCTCCAGCTCTGCAGCTCGCATGTTTCTTTTCAGGCGGGTTGTTCACTGCCTGAAGTCCTGCTCGTCGAGCAGCGTGGATCGACTGGTGCTGCAGGTTTCCCAGATCCTTGCGCGTAAATGCGACACTTTCCGCAAAGGGCATATAGGTAAAAGAAACGAAACAGCAACATGTGCATCTTTTCCTGCTTTCAGTTGCCACTTCGGAGGCCGGCCGATTCATGAAGAACTGGCTTTCCAGCGCCGAGCAGACATGCGTCGAGCCTTCCAGCGTCGCCGAGTTGGACGAGTTCTGCCGGTATGTTTCCGGTCGCCAGGTTTACTACCTTATCACCTCAATTAACTCCTCTAACAAGATGTTTTTCGTGACCTCAGCGTCAAAAAAATTTTAGTTTTTAAAAATTCATATTAATTTATTTATTTTTATTTGAAATTTTATTTCCTTTTTCAACTTGATGACTATTTCTGGTCCTGTAAATACACATTACGCCGCTATCCGTTCAAATACGCACTCCATTTTGACGTCTACCTAACCAAAAGGCTGGGGAAAGTTTTCGGACCACCCGGCCCGATCTCGAGCTCCAGGGGTCTCAGATGGAATTTGCCGAAGGGGGAGCAACAGACCCGCGATCTGGACCCCTGTCGAGGTCAAAAGCCTGCCGTCGATTTAGAGTCTCGACTGACTGCGTCTTCGGAAAGGCCCTGGACGCGACCAAGAGCGGCTACGATGCTGACGTGGTTGCTCTCGTCGTAGCGTTGTTCAAATTCGGCTACGTACAGTACGCGGAAGACAATTTCGGAGATTTGCTTAGCAGGTAATTCATCGGGGCACACGGGAGGGACAGTGGCGTAGCTAGGGGGGAGGGGGCGCGGGGGGGGGGG
>JNEY01001500.1:0-13343 GCA_020875895.1 Aphelenchus avenae
GCTTGGCTGTAAATGGGAGCTCTGGCAGTACCTGGCTGATGTCTGCCGTACTTGGCTGTGGTCGAATGTACTTGGCTGTAAAGGGCAGCTTTGGCAGTACTTGGCTGTCGTCGGCCGTACATTCTCGGCTGTACTGGGCTATAAATGGCAGCTTTTTCAGTACCTGGACGTTGTCAGCCGTACTTGGCTGTAAATGGCAGCTTTGGCAGTTTTTGGCAGCGGCCGGCTGTACTTGGCTGTAAATGGCAGCTTTGGCAGTAGTTGTCTGTTGTCGGCTGTACTTGGCTGTAAATGGGAGCTTTGGCAGTACCTGGCTGATGTCTGCTGTACTTGGCTATGGTCGGCTGTACTTGCTGATGTCGGCTGTACTTGGCAGCTTTGGCAGTACCCGGCTGCTGTCGGCTGTACTTAGCTGTAAATGGCTTGAGGGGGGCACACAAAGGACGCCCTCCAGCCTCGGCGAAAATGCCGGGGACTAAGGTGAATAGAATGGCTAGAGCGACTTTACGAGCGCACCAGAAATCCGAGGACTACTGAGGCAACACTAGCATTGTGCATTGACGAGTTGAAACTGAGACGCTTTTTTGTGAAGTAGCCACTAGAAGTATGGGGCATTATGAATGCAAGGTAACGCTTTAAAAGAGATATAGGAACCGCTTACAAGGCCCGCATAGAATCGCGCCGACGGAGTCGTACGTCATTTTGGTTATGCCCGTCGAAGTTCAACGTGCAGGGAATCAGCAAGCCATGAGCTGATTGTCCCTCAGCTGCACCTGAAACAGATGCTCCTAGGCGACGGACGGGAAGCGGTCTCCTCGAGTGAATCCGTAAGCATGCAGCGGGATCGATTCAAAGGCGTCGCAAACTTTCGGTTGGGATTGGTTAGAAAGTTGCAGGTTGTCAGAGCCGTTAAAATGACAGCACGCAGAGACGAAGGACTCTATGTTACAAGCTTACTTAAAATTTGTGATTTATAGGATGACTGGTGGGTGGGATTCGCCGATGGCCTCCGCCCTCGGCGAATCCTTAAAAGCAAGCTGATTAAAACTGCTCGTAAAAGTCTGTCGAACGCAATTTATACTAGAATCCCCTTAAATACAGCTTAATTCTAATACGCTTTTGCATGTTCCCGTAGTTTCCGTTCGTCGCTCGTTCCAAAGCCTTGATGGCTTCCGGTCCCTGTCCTCCACCGAGGAGCAGCCGCTGGTGGATAAGTACACCGCCGGGGGCTCACTTCGAAGCTCGAGTGGGCGTCTTCGAAGCTCTGGGAGGAAGCCGGGCAGTCATAGTTTTTCTCGGGACTCGAGGTCAGAAGGTTAACGATCCACTTTACAAAGCGATTAAACGGAAGGGAAGAGTACGCTATCCGAACTCCGTGGGCGTTAGCCTGAATTATTACCAAACAGGGTACGCCAACTGGAGAGAATTACACACCCGGTGGCCTTACAGACGTGATTAACGCAGCGAAAGGGTCAAAGCTTATATAGTAAAAAGCTGATCTTAGGCAGAGAAGATTAAGCATTAGAAGCTTAAAATGGGTAGAATTTTTTTTTAGAACTTATGATAGCCAACAAGCGATGGCCCTTAAATGGATAACTTCGACTCATGGGTTAAATTTAGCGCATTCTCACTTTTTACACATTTGCGCCTTCGCTTCCACGAGGCGTTTTCATCGACTTCAAGTTGGTAAATACTGTTGGGCATGCTTAACGTCTCCCGCATGACTTGCCGAAGCCAGGAACCTTTAAATGGTCGACTAAGGCTAGTATACATGGGCGCTAACTCATGCATGTGGTTACACTGCCGTGACTTTAGATCTGGCGCTTTTACAAAAGCATGAAGCTCCGTTACTTCTTTCGGAGCTACAAAAATCGCTATCTGGACCGGCATTATAATACGAGAAAGGCGAATAAACGTGCAGTTTACGTCCACAAATGGAAAAGCTAGGCAACGTCTACCGGCTGTTGCCTAGTACAGCCGACAATAGCCAAGCACAGCCAACAACAGCCAGGTACTGCCGAAGCTGCCATTTACAGCCAAGTACAGCCGACAGCAGCCAAGTGCTGCCAGAGCTGCCAGCTACAGCCAAGTACAGCCGACAACAACACGTGCCCTACCTAATTTCCTTCTGTCCTTACCCCTTCGGTCGCAGGGAAGAAGTCAGTACGAAACAATATTTCCTGGCACAAGCATGACCACTATCCCGTCCCGTTTTCTTGGGCATTCCTAGCAAGCGGCAAATTTGGCTAACTCTGACCATTGCTACGCATAGCAGAACATCCCTCACATTGATTCGGTACCTACGACCCCAAGGCATTAGAAACGTTACTAGGTAAATTTGTCGTTTTTGCTTTTTAGGCAAGGTCAAGTTTTGCAAACAAAACTGACCTTCGCGGGACTGAAAAAAACGGAAAAGCAAAGCACGAACGGCATTCGTGCGAAATGCGATCCATCTTATTCTTTGCTGAGGAAAGCATGTACTCAGCGTTTTCTGATGGAGGGTTTCATAGCAGCTGCGCGATAACGCTACTCATCGTGGTCAATTTTCATTTGAGTAAATGCGACCTCTGCTGCGTTTTTACTAGGAGAGGGAAATAGAGGAACGGTTAACGCAATGTGCGACCAGGGTTTCCGGATCTCGCGAAAACTTCACCCTCAACATCTCCCTCACACATGCAGATTTTTAAACTTCACCCTCAACCTCGCCCTCACCCTTTCAGATTTTTCAAATTCACCCCTCAGCCTCTCCCTCACCCTTTGGCTTTCGAAAACGTCACCCTCGACCTCTCCCTCAACCTCACCCTTAAATAAACCGTTGGGTTCACACTCGTCTATAAGTACCCAGCATCAAACCAGCTAGTTCAGCTTGAGGCATAATGTATGTTTTCTCTGCGTTGACAAAGCGGAAGATCATTTAACAGCGACTACTAATGCATAAATGCATTTCACGCTGCAATCAGAATAGATTCACACTCAACCTCTCACTTCCGGATTTTTCAACTTCAACCTCGACCTCTCCCTCACCATTCCAGATTTTTCAACTTCACCCTCGACCTCTCCTCCGCCCTTTGGCTTGTGACAACTTCACCCTCGACCTCACCCTCACCCGGCGAGAGTGAGGGTGAGGATGAAGTTAGGGTGAAGGGTGAGGGTGAAGTCAAAACTATGTGTGCGACATGACATTTCGATTCAACTGCATCGAGCCATTGTACTGCGGTATAAATTGTATTGTCTTTAACCATGTGGCGCGCTACTTTGTTTAAGTGGGTAGGTGTGATCGATCACTTAGACGTATTCCGGGTTTCTCTCGTCTCTACCCCGGCCAACCTTCTTGGCCTTTTTAGTGACTCCCGCCCCTCCCCCCTCCCTCGCCGCCTAGATGCCACCCGCTACGGTACGTTGCTCGACATACATTTGTGCCTAAGCCCTAATCTAGACGGGAAGGGAAATCCAATCCCCGCTTGTTGCAGGAGGGCCCACGAAGCTCACCCTCCTGCGCCGGCCGCTCGAAGCGCCGCCAAGTCGCCAATTGAAACTAACTGGTTGGCCGCGTTGGCTGAGTATTTGGTAGTACGTGCTATGTTTCGCCATGCTGAACAGTTCATTTTTGGTTTCATTATGCTGCTGTTATGCAGGTATGAAATGCGGCAAAGAAGCTTAGATAGCATTTTTGACACAGGTAGGTTTCCAATGGCTTGGCAGGCATCAGTAGTGCTCTTAATCCTGCGCTCTTACACCATGGTAGCATGAGCTTAGAATGTTGAATCATTCCGGGTTTCTCTCGTCTCTCCCCCGGCCATCCTTTTTTGGCCTTTTAGTGACCCCCCCCCCCTTCCTCCCCGCCTAGATGTCACCCGCTACGGTAAGTTGCAGTGTCATCTTCTAGGAACATTCAACATGAATGTTCCTAGAAGATGACATTTGCACTTCACTCATCTGTTCGCATTGCTTCGATCCAAAGGATAACGCTGAACCATCTCTCAACATACTTTTCAACGTTCAACGTTTTCCGTTTCCATCACCATTTCGTGCCGCTTATTGACTGGTAGATGTGAAAAGACGCGTTTACTCGCAATAAGTGAAGCACATTTAAACAGCGTCAAACGAAAGAAACATGTGACCGAGATCACTTGAATCGCAGAAGAGTCGTAGTCAACGGGGAACATTTGAAACTTTACAGAGTCTGAAGGTTTAGGCCTCGAGCACGGAGACCTCCTCGCGGAAGCGGCCCTGCTTCGACTGAGCCTCGAGGATCTCCACGAAGGGCTTGCGGCCCAGCAGCTGGTAGCCGGTCTTGAGCACGTTGTGCGCGAGCTTCTCGAAGGTGTCGTAGTTGGAGTGGAAGAGGTCCTGGCCGAACTCGAGGCCCATGCCGAAGTCCATCTCGTCGTTGGCGAACTAAACACATGCATAAAACGTGTCCGTCTTTAATAAAATTTAAACTCAGAACCAAATTTGACGAAAATTTTTGCATGATTACGTCGTTAATTTAGTTACTTGTCATTACTTTATTGATATTCGCATTTCAGACAAAATTTACTTTCTTTTTTTTAATTTTTATGTAAATAGTGGCTCAAATTATCCAATGGCTTTCCTGTTTCAAATATTTCTTAGGTTTCCTTAAAATACTGGCTTACCTGGACATGCGTGTAGAGCTTCATGATCTGGTCTCGCTTCGCCTGCTTCACCTCCTCGGACTTCGTGGTCGCCATCTCGATCATGTCCTTGCGCAGTTGGCCTAAAACGAGGGTTTGCATTACCTTCGTATAGCTGACTGTCTTTAGGGGCGAGCAACGTTCAGGTAAAGGAGAGATCGGTGAGAACAGGATTGGGGAGGGCGAGAACAAGCGGGCGTATGAGTCGGAGTGGTAGCGTGGTAGTGGCCATCTTCATGATACCTACGTCCCTGGTCGAACCAGTACGATTAACTGTCTCTCCCTGGCCAGAAGATCACGTAGATGTGGCGGTACGGCACGGGCCACATCTTAACGGGTCAGAGCGATCGATGGAACAGATTGTACCCGTTCTAACACCGTTCGGTCCCGACCGTGAAACTTACTCTTCTTCTCGCAGACCGGTCGGTAGCCGAGCTCGTCCTTCATCGGAACCTGAATGCCGATGCCGTGGAGCGGCTCGCCGACCGTCTCGCTCTTGCGCGCCTTCTTCGCCGCAGCGGCAGCCTTCTCAGCGGCTGCGAAATCGAACTCCTTCGGGAAGAGGTGACGCCACTCCGCGATCGGCTTCTTCAACTGCTTGCTGAGATGGAACAGCGCCTGGAACGGGTCCGACTTGCCGACGATCTCGAGCTTCGCGAAGTGCTCCTCGGCGGTAGGCACGTGAATGAGGTACGGCTTCTCCGCGGTGGGGTCGTCCCTGAAAGAAAACATCGATTATTTAGTACTGACAGATGGCTTCAAGGTATAGCACAATCGGTTAAACTGTTCCCACAAGTGACCGCCCGTACCATCAAACCATCGTCGTACCAAGCAGGTTGCGATATTGTCCCGTCCCGTACTACAGTGCCGTGCATTGCGTGCAGACTTATGGAACGGAAAACGGCACGGAGATCAGAACGAAGTGGCCAACGACTTGGCATGGAACGAAAAACAGCCGACACGTGATGAGTGTCAGTACGGAACGGAAGACGTCACGGAGGTCCAATGACGAGACCTAGTAGGTACGTCCATACCGCCGTATCGTTACCTCATGGGACACTCGTTTTGTTCCAGCAAGACACCGAGTGTACTATTGTGCTGTTCCAGCAGTTGCTTCCACCGTATTGTTCCTGGAAAATACGGCCCTCTACAACGTACTGTTCCGATACGGTATCGGACCGTACTATGCCAGCAGCCAGGTACGGTACATTTGTCCGTTCCCATTTCCAGTGTATGCTGGATGATCTGCCGTACGACATTTCCGTGTGGGACAACCGTGCTGGTAGTCTAGCACGTTGACGATCGATGAAACGTACCTCCAATAGCAGTAGCGGCCACCGTTCCACACCATGATCGTCTGCATCTCGGGCAGGTCCGACGAGTAGCGGAAGTGCACCAGCTTCAAGTCGTCAGCAACGTCGGCCAACGAGCCGTCAAGCAGGTCGAACGAGCCCACGAGTTGCAGGCCACCGAGCTCCTCGAAAGCGCCTAAAATAATGTGTTTTTTTCGTCATACAAATTCGGGCACATTGTGAATGGGAAAGGCGAATGCCTCTGCCGGAAGCACAAGCAGTATCCGACCTAGCGCAGTACGGACGTATTTGGCTGGCACAGTACGAACGTGAAAAGTATCCTGCCCAATGGAAGGGGGCTGTTGTCACGCCCGGTACGGACAAGTACAGCGCTGGTGTACGGACCGTACGGACAGCATGCGGTACAGCACGCTGGTATATCTTGTATCTTGCTGTAACAGCACGCCGGTACAACCTGTGTCTTGATAGAACAGCACCTGCTACAATCCGTGTCTTGCTAGTACATCACGTGGCAGAGCACGCCGGTACAACCCGTGTAATGCTGGCATAGCACACGGCACAGGACGCTGGTACAACCTCTGTCGTTCTGGAACAGCACGCTGGTACAGCCCGTGTCTTGCTGGAACATCACGCAGGACATCACGCTGTTACAGCCCGTGTTGCTGGAACATCACGCAGCACATCACGCTGTTACTACTTGTGGCTTGCTGGAACAGCACTCAGGTACAGGCTGTTCCACTGCTGCAACAACATGAGGCACATCACACTGGTACAACTCGAGTCTTGCTGGAGAACAGCATTCAAGTACACACTGTTCCACGGCTGGACCAAACTTGTTGAAGCTCAGATTGTTCCAGCGACCTTTCTAGCACTCAAGGCGGGATACAAGACGAATAATTCCCAGATTACAACGATACCTTTCGGCTTCTTCGCGCTCAGCGTCTTCGCCCAGCCCCAGAAGTCGAGCAGGCTCTGCGGGTGCTTGACGAGGAACGCCTTCTCGAGGGCCGCAAGCTGGTCGGTGGCACCCGACGAGGACGTCTCTTCGGTGTCCGTTGCCTTCTCGTCTCGGCGACGCTTCTTCGTTTCACGCGCGTGCTCGGCCCGACGCTTCTTGGCCTCACGCTCCTCCATGGCGATCACTTTTGCGATGCTGGGCTTCTTAATCAACCCGTGGCCAATACGAGCGTTGGGCACCATTCCTCCGCATACGCCTGGCATTCTTGAATGGATGTACTAGTTGTTCTAAATAAAAACTGTGAGAAATTAGCACGAAAGCGTGCCCAGGTTGCACTAACACGCGTAGGCGAAGTAAAAAGAATCCAGGCCGTGAAAGGATGGCTGGCAAGACGGTTCACCAAAGTGGTCTAGGATAATGGGCTAACAGTAACAACTACTATATTAAAGATTTGCGCAGCACTTTTGTAATCATACACTCACGTTATTGTATATAGTTTCCTAGAATGGGAGTCTTGACAACTTCAGGAGTAATGTTTCCGTTAGTACGATTCCTCTGGGTTGTTTTGGTTTGGCTGCTGTCCCTTGAGGGAAACATAACTGGATCGGTCAACGCGCACTTTGCACTCTAGGAAACAGAACAAAAATTACTACGTTTTGGATCAGTTTCTACGGAACACTTGCTTTTTTGGGAATCCGCATAAAATAGAATAGCCTGATGTAACGCGAAGCCCGTAAAATGCAGCGACCGGAGTATAGAACAAGCGGAACGATTCGTGGAGAGGACACTATGGAAAAGCGGATTGTGGGCTGCTGAGCATGATGATTCATTTTTATCGAGAGACGGACGGACGGATTTCAGCGAGAGCTTTGCTGAGAATCCTACTTGTTAACGGCGTAAACAAGACCCAAGCCAACACGTCGCCAAGCGGTCCATTGAGGGCGCGTGCGTTAGCGCGTCGAGTACCAGACACTCAAATACCCATGTGGTTAATGCACCGCGCAACGACAAAGATGCTTAACATTTAATTAAGCTGCTCCGTGTTAAATTAGGTAAATCGGCTCGGAAATTTGAAATCCAGAATTCTTACTAAAATATTCGTCCGGGATCTCAACGAAGGCGAAGCACTTAGTGTTAGTATTAAGGAGGTACCGTATTACCTCGATTATCTTCCCTGTGTAGAAATTTTTCGTTACCTCGATTTAGAAAAATTTAAAATATTTTATTATTTTAGTTTTAGAACTATTCCTGCTCCTGGAAGTTGTTATTTCGTCGCTATTCATGCAAGTATAACATTAGTTTTTAGGTCCATACACCTCAGATGGGTACGGTCTCGGCGCCCTGTTTATGCCTAGTACACTCTTAAATTATGTCAGGCATAGATTCAAAGACACACGCACATCTCTTGTTGGACTGTTTGTGCCGAGTTTCCGCAGACGACTTTCGGACAACTTGATGCTCTTTGAAATCACAGTCTGGTTTAAGTCCCGCCAGGTGGCGCCTGCCTCCTTATGTCATCCTCCTCCGTCTACGGGCCAGACGTTTGAGCCCTTTCTCTCCCAGGGCGGCTGACGCGTTTCCCCGCGTTCCCAGTGTCCGTCGACTGCCCATCCTAAAAAGGGTTCCTCCATCGCCGCCGGTGAGCGAAGCGCGGCAGCTGCCTGCGGCGCGGCACCATTAGCGCATGGCGCAAAAAGAGAAGACGTAATTGAAGCAATAAGGAAATTGGGCCGAAGACGAATCGCCCCGAGACCATTCCTCTCGAGGGAGGTCCCCTCCCGCTGTGTGGCGTTCTTTGCTCGCTGAGGGATAAGTGGATGCATCACGCGGGTTCAATCCCACGACGCGGGAAGGTGGTGGATCGTATCCAGAAAGCTGCAGGAAGGAAGTGCTGTCGGCTTTAATAAACTTGAGAAACCTAAATCACGGCCTAAAGCCGCTCTGATTCCATGTAGCCGACATTTTAACATCTTGCTATGGTTGTGGACGATCGTAGGCGAGTCATTTAGGGTGCACTACAGTGCACCCTAGTAGGCCGGGTAGGCCGGGTAGGCCCTGTTGCTGTTGTCCAGGGGGCTAGGCCCTGGCCCTGGTACTCGTGCGAAAAGTGCCCTAGCCATGCTGCACTAGCGTCAGGCAGCGTCGCTACCGGGAATTTACGTTATACGCCTTACAGCGTGCTTTGGATTTACATGCATGCCGTACGCGCAGGCATGCCGCGTGCACGGACGCATGCCTGCCAGGCACGCTCAAAGAGGGTGCATGCGAGCACATGCCTGGATACGTTCGGCGGATGACTTGAGTAAAACTAATCATATAGAATCCAGCAAGCTTCCACATACATTACCACTTAGTGCGCATGGCAATACATGCGTTTTCGTAGTGACTCAATTATACCCTCCTTGGATTTCCTATGCTGATTCTTGACAAAGAAGCCGGAGGGAAGACTTGTCATGCCATTTAGGGATCACTGATAACATCCAATCCTAGTGTGAGACCGTCAAGTCACCAAAAGGGGATGGATTTCAATGCACTATTGAGTGCTTTGCAATTCCCATGTAGTCATCCGTGTGGCCATTTCAGAGCAGAGTTTTGCATGCGCACTTTGCTGCGCATCCGAGAGCTCAACCACGTCCCGTTCTCTATCCTTAGCCCTCCTTAAAGTGTAGCAAGTGCTTGCGTATAATCGGCTATGTTTCACTGGCATCCGAGCACACCACGCTTACGCTGCCTGAGCTGTCGGAAGCCGTGATGACGGCCTCTTCTAAAAGACACGTTCTTTTCGCTCTCTTTTACTCTCTGCTGTCCTCCGCACTCTCCCGCACGGCGCGTTTGGCCCGCTGCCCGGTCACGAGTGTGCTCTTTGGACCGCTTCGTATGCGTCGCAGCGCGGCACTCTACCGCCTCTTTTTGCAATGCTATCTCTCGCAGCGCTATGACGCGCGTCGCGGCCCACGAGGAGCAGCAGCACGCGGTCGAAACGCGGCGCATCACGCGGGCCGCGATGCTGCGCCGGCAGCGGAAAGCGGAAAATTCCACGGCCGACCGCTCGGCAGGGACCGCACGCTACCGTCGCCGCCTGCCCACATTTCACTCTCTTCATTCCCTTCTCGGCCGCGGGCGCTGAATTTTTTCTACTGCTTTGTCCCCTCCAGCAGCAAAAGCTTCCGTAACGTCCCTTTCAGGGGAATGGAGGGTCACAAGTGTCGGCCGGCTGCGCGCGCATTTGTAATTAGTTTCAGGGCGTCCTTTGCCCGCCCGCCCGCTTCGACGGGCCCGCCGAATTCGGCATTTTCCGCCTAGTGTTCTCGAGCGGCGCTGAGTGATTTCCAAATGTCATCACCCGGCGTGAGTTGCAACTTTCCCGGCAGCAAACGAATTGGTTCCGTTTTTGGCCGATTTTTCCGCTGACCTGAGGAGCCTATCAAGTGCGTGATGAAGTTGGGCAGAACAACGTTCGCCCGACGGTTCCGTCAAACAAACATGTGCAGAAGAGAGGCTTAAGTCCGAGCCGTTATCACCTTCTTACCAGTTTTGGGCGCCTGGCTAAATTGTCAACATTTCGGACCTTTTGACTTATTCCTCTTTCTCATTAGTTTCGTTTTCTGTCATTTTTGTATTTGCAAGGGAGAATTAAGAACCGACTGCTTGCTTACTTACCTCTTAAGTGCACTCTCGATCCGAACAGTTAAATCTTCTGCTAGCTTCACGTGGAACTTAAACTGAACTAGAATGTCATGATAACTTAATTCTAGCAGTACGTTTTGGACCGTTGTTAAACCTCCACAGTGCTCTACTCATTTTTTCATCATATGACACCACAGCTCAGCGGATACTAAACGTTGGCCACTCAATCTCGAGCTTTTTTGAAGACTGACCGATGTGTAAGGACTTTGTAGTTGTTACCTCAGGTCTAGTTCGGCCGAAGGCTCGAATGAGGAGACTCGATAGCTTGATAGGTAGGTGCTCCTTGCCAAGTCCTCACAATTCTCCTGTTTCCTGGACATAAGCAAAACTACTCACTCTGTTAGCGTCACGTGCGCTTCGTTCGTTGGATTCCCGGCAAACGATCCCACACCTTTATGACACGTCTGACGCGCGTAAAGCCAGTTGTTTTCGCTGGAAAACGGCGTCCCGTCGGCGGTAAATAACCCATGAAAACGGCAGGTGACGACCGCCCTCTCCCGCCGTCCAGGTGACCTTCCCGCGTAGGGGTGGTCGTTCGGGGACGGAAAGTAACGCCATCCGACCCGCTTAATTGCCTCCTTAATGAGGCAAACATTATCGGTGATTTGTGTAGTCAGCGAGTAGCGGAAAGACGGAAGGAATGTTTGACCTTGTGCGTTCACCGTGCGTGCTCCTTGGATTGCTGCGAACTGCGTAAGGTCATTCTGGAAGCTCTTGCCAACCGTTTACGGTTAGTTAGGATGCAAGAACATTTTCACCACCATTTTGAAAACGTCCCCGAAACAGTTTGGGGCCCTTTTGGCGCTCTTAAGCCTAGGTTCCAAAGAACGGTCGCTTGAAGGTTGAGTATCTATCTAGCATTTCGAAGCCGCGAATGAATCCGTGTTCGTGGATTCTTCGCATGCAAATTCTTGCTTTGCAGTGGGGTTATCCGCTTAAACTGCGTCTTATGAATTCTGCATATTCTACGTTCGGCCACCTTCTGTTTAGAAGCCAAAGAGTGTTTCACACCAGTGTAGTGGATCATCAAGCAGTGGATAATTCGACCTCAAAACATTTTGAGCCCGATGCCTTTACTTCCTGCTTTAAACTTAAAGTGTCTTTCCGTTACGCTATTCCAAAGTTCTTTCTTGCTCCCAACAGAGACGATATGCAACGTGTTATTTCCGGTCTTCCAAGCTGTCATCTTCAGCCTCTGCTGCAACTAATTGACGCGCCGCAGCTCGATTGACGCGCCCATGATCTCGCATCATCGCATCGCCCAGAGCCCATAGCCACCCATGGCTGTGACCGTTTTTGCGTCGATGATCGATGCGGCGGCAAAAAGCGGCCACGGCCAGCAGGGCCGCCACAGAGCTGCGATCAGTTCGCGGGCTTGCGATGGCTCTCAGTTGGCCGCGTTTTTAGCGCTGTTTTCCGCGTCGACGACCTTCGCGAAGCGCTTTTTTGCACCGCTGTGATCCGCGAAGTGTCCCGCCGTCGGTCCTCGAGTGGAGCATCGTTTTCGCTTTCGTTTACATAGCGCGCGGATCCATGTCGCAGTCTGTTGGCGGAGGACCGTCACCCGGCTGTTAGAGGGCGTCCGGAGTGCACCCTGTTGCGAAATGGCGAATGGCGCGCGCGCGGAAGCAGAGCACGTCGAGCGGAAGGTTCATCGAGCATGGGGCGTAGGAATGGCGAGTGTAATGACGCAGCGTAGACGGCGCCGGGGAAATTCGATCCGGCCCACTTTTTATAGACCATTCTTGCACGGAAGACAAAGTTTGGAACCAAGTTTTGTCTGCAGAAAGCCAGTCGAATTCTTTGAATTTTCTCGGCCTAGTGAACCTGTTAGTGGCCCTTCAAGAGGGTCACGCCAGCATTCTCAGAACTCAGAACCGCCGGAAACTATAGGAAGGTGAACGATCCCCGTCCTTAACGCCCAGTGTATGAGGGTGAAAGGTCCCCGTTCCTTAACGTCCAGTGTATGAGGTCCAGGATCTCCTTAAGAATAAGACCTGCGAGGAATAACTTGGCACGACTTGTCTGTGTGTGGGCGGCTTGGCCGACGTGTCCATTCGTGACGCTGTCGCCATGCGATTGTTTGTCACTCCCACGAGACCGACGCCCAGGCGTCAACGCTTTGGCCCATTATTCACGCGGCTGGGTCACGAAGGTGTCATCGCACTCGGCTCTGGGTCATCCCTTGCGATTATTCACTTTCGGCCACCTTTAAAATGTGGAAAGCAGATGCAAGGGAGAGCGTCTATCGAGAGTTAATTCACTCCGACCGTGTGTTTGCTGGAGAGCAAATTTCCCATATTATTTATGCGCCATGTTTGTGTTTTGTCTTGGTCTTGAGACTCTAAATTCGTCTTGATCACCAGCGCTGTACCTCCATTTATCTCTAGCTGGCAATACGTTCAATTTTGTTGCGCTTCGTCCATACCAAAGGGAAATTCTTCGTAGGGAGCATTCTTGCATTTCTTCGGCGGGTTTTGGATCGTCTCGAAAGCGCGCCGTTCGGCTTTTTCTGGCAGCAAGACCGTCAAAATTACGTGTTCCGTAGCTCCAGATTAAGCCTCTAAGATGTGCTACATCCTGCCCTCATCCCGGCTATCCGGTACCTAACTGTTTCATTCGAAAGCGAGTAAGGTTTTAACTGCCTCATTCGGCCGAACATTTTAGATGGGTTTATGAGTGGCCACGCGGCCGCTTCCGAATGTAACTCTTGAACCCCTCCTTCCCCGT
>JNEY01001501.1:8318-19185 GCA_020875895.1 Aphelenchus avenae
CTTTTAGGAAATTAACCATTCAATTTCCATGCGATTGCCTTTGAGGAATCGCTGCACCGAGACCCCTTAAAGTTGCATCATGCGTGGCACCGAAACTTAGGCCAGGGATTTAGCGCAAACCCAGGCTAAATCCTAGCCGCTAACTCTTTAAGCTTGTGCACCGAGACCTGCTTAACTCGCACCGAGACCTTTCATACATTCGTTCTTTATTGTATGTTTAGGACTCCCTTTAAGCCCGCGGCCGCTACCACCCATTTCTGTCCCTTTTAATGTCAGGGCTAGCATCTTGCATTAACGGTCGAGTATTGTGTTTCAATGCTTTCTTGCATTTCATGTATTGCACTTCCTTTTTAGGAAGTGCCTGTTTTCCTACGAATAAAACCTCTTCTTCAACACCCTGTCGTGTGGACCCGCAAGGACATTCGCCGTTCACCGACAACCTCCGATGCGTCAGGATTCTCCGGCATCGCACCCACCGACGCGTCAGGATTCGCCGGCGTCGCTCTACTCGCGTGGACCCGCAAGGACATTCGCCGTTCACCGACACCCTCCGGTGCGCCAGGACTCTCCGGCACCGCGGCACCGATACTCTCCGATGCGTCTGGATTCGCCGGCATCGCTTCACCCTCCACCGATGCGCCAGGATCTCCCGGCATCGCGTGCGGCCACCGACACCACCTACTACTACGGGACCACCACAAAACCACTAGACACATACGCTGAGCCACCTGGCTTCTGTTCCGGCACCGATGCGCTCGGATCCGAACAAGAGACGATCTTTGCACTAAACGTGAATTTCAAAACAGAACTGTGCGATGGAATGGACGCTACTTTTTCCCTTACGCATTCACGCACTCTGTTGGGAAACGAAGTTCTGGAAAGGAGCAAACTGTTAGTGTGTGCGCGCGTGAGTGTTTGTTTTTGGAAACAGAACGGAAAAGGAGTCATACAATGAGGAAATAAGTCAACATTGAGTGGCAGCGTCGACTTCTTCTGAGGGAACATTGATTTTGAGCAGAAAGGGTGACGCCTGAGAGCAATCTTACGAAACACGTGTATGTTTAATGGCGTTTTTTCGTCATGCTATCCTTAACATGCAGTCGGTGCTGTAAGAAGCAGAAATTTAAGCACTTGCGCGAGGAAACTCAGCTTTCGGAAAATAAAGGGCGATCGTCCTTAAAAGCGTCTTTTGAGGAGCGACATGCGCGGCTCAATCGCCGCTCGAGAGCGTGCAGGCGGGGCGTCGGTGGCAGGGCAGAGACGGCCGCAGACTCTTCCGATTGCCTCGGGCGGTCACCGCCAACATCCCAGAGCGGGCATGGGATGAGTCAGAAAAAAATACTTGGCGCTGCAAAACGTGTCAGTCAGACCGCACGAAAGGATTTTTGATTGCAAGCGGTTGGCAACCCATAATCCGCCTGAAGACTACGACAACAGCAGCAGAAAACAAACGAAATTGAATTGCAGGACACCAAGAGGCAATTTAAGAGACAACGATCAATCGCACCCGCCAGACTTCTACGCCAAAAAGGGTCAATTTGTAAAAGGACATCGCTCCTTTGGAAGATAGTGTCGCTGCGGGAATCGAGCAAATTAAGCAAGACGTATCCAGTCACAATTTCTTCTCTCACTTTCCGATATCACGCAATCATTTATGCCCTGTGTATAGGTTAAATGTAAATGAACTTGCGCGCAAAGTGCGAATACAGACGAACATAACGAAAGTCGGCGACAAACAAAATGGATGGGCAATGTGGGCGGCCGCGTCGGCCAACTCACTTACCGCCGACGTGGACACCTGCCGGAAAAGGAGCACATATGCCGCGTACGAAGCCATCAATCGTGCACTTTGACCGTCGACAAATGGCACTGCGTGCCGGAACAAGTCCCTCTTGTGACGCGCACGGAGCCATCACAGTCTGTGTGAAGCGTAAACACTCAGTGAGTACGGAAGATCTGAGTGAAAAAACTACGCACTTGTTCCGGCTAGAACATCGATACCTCAAGGGGCCACACCCAAAAGTACTGAGCGATGTAGCAGAATGCTTTTAGTGTCGCATTGATTTGAATGGACCTTTAACGCTTGAATGACTGGCTTTGAGACAAGCGCGTGTTTTAGGGTCGTCCAGTGGGTCGCATGATTAATGGGGGAGCAAGCGCAATTTTTTTAATCAGTCGACAATTTTGAGCCCACTTCAGCAATAGTCAATAGTCAATAGCTTGAGGCAGCAATAGCGACGCGGAGCAACAATAGTGGGCTAGGCTTCAGGGTTCAGAAAGGCATGTGCACGACAAGGCATGCTCACTTAAATACTCTACTGGGACTAAAAGCGAGCAACCGTGCACACGGCGAAACAAGTTCTATTGCTTAGGCTGGCTTCAAGTGCCGGTCTACACTGACGCCGTCTCAGACCAAACGAGAAGCTTAAGTAGACATCCGTCGGGGCAGCAGGCGTAGAAGGATGGGAATGCGGCGAGCTGCAGGCGCTACGCCCCGCGGCAATTACGATAACTTCGGATCTCGCGCGCGTTCAACTCAGTGTTACAAAGTGTTAAGAAGAATTCGGTTAGGGGCGAGAGATGGAACTATAGCGTGTCATACCAGGACCGTCAAATAAGGTTCCCATAGGTCAAATTGGTCAAAGGCAGTATCTCCTGCGGAGTCAATGAGCAATTATGGGCGTCTTCGTCGGCGGGTAGCGCGGTGATACGCGTTCGCCGCGGGAGTTCGACACTCGAGGGTGCCGCAAACATCGTCTGACGCTGTGCATCTGCTAGAAGTGACCGCGCATGGCAGCCGCTCGATTTGGGTTCCGGCGGCCGACGCCGCTTGCGGTGCCTCGCAGTGTGCACATACGGTAGACCGAGCAGCATCGTCTCGTTCAGCATAACCAGGTGTCGAAGCAAGAAAATGTGAACTGATGCCGAAATATGAGCAGACATTGTAGACGAAGGAGGGAAATGAATTCAGCGACCCTAAGGAAGCTCGTAGCAACGCACACTACCGTTTGAGAAATGGGGCGCGCTCGAACTAAGTGATAAATGCTGAAGTTTTGTTGCAACACAACGTTCAATGCCACTTTCTATGGTCCGCAAAGCGTCAACTCGATATGTCACGTCGCCGTTTTACTGACGCCGATCAGAGTGAAAAATCCGGACAGATAATTAAGCACATGTTGACCGCTTGGTAGTCCAGTAAACAAAGCGATGTGGGATGAAAACATAAAACAAAGTCTGCTAGCTGCCAGCGGCATTAATAATGCACTTGCTGCAATTGAGGTAGAAAGGAGAGATTAAGAAAGGCATAAAAATCGAAGTAATCTTTCAAGCCGCCGATAAGGAAAAAAAGATACTTAGAGACTAGACTGCCCCGCTAGACCGCGACGTGAACTAAGCGTGAACACGGAATAATTTTCCAACTACGATTGTCAAATAAATGCGTTCAAGAAATATGCCTCCGGACACACTATTCTGTTGACTAACGCGACTCGTTGCGGGTGACTCGCAACGATTCTATCCAACAACGAGCTCTTGGACGCACACAAAGAGAGGGGAGGCTCGAAAAAATAACGACCAGGGGCAGTACAGAATGATGATCGAGACCGAACCGAAGAAAAAACTGAACAACGTGTTTGCATGTCGTTATAAGTGTGCGTGCATTGGGTGGCCCCCGGGTTTATAGTGTTTCCTATGCGTTGCATCAGCCCGCGGGCTAAGTTTGAAAAGATCAGCCATTTGTGGGTGCACTTGTTTGTGCATTCGCTGGGCGGGCACGGTTCATTATCCTGCTAGGCCACCCCTGGGTTGTATTGGGGCCTACCAAGCCCAAGGCACGCTGCCATTTCACGTGCGCTTACTTCGTAATGAAGAACAATACTGCCTAGATGGTTGGTGTGCACTGAAGCCTCGAGAAATTAAGCACGAAAAAAGTAATGTGCGAGATTCGTGTACGTGCGCGAGAGGACACATGCCTACACACATTGTCGAAACACCAGTGGTCGAAGTAGAAAACGCGTTCAGCAGACAGGGTTGTGCCTACGATAATGCCCGCACCACGCGTGCTTTGTGCACGCGATGCCTCAATCAGCGGCTAACCATTGCGGACGGAATATTGCCACTATCCTTCCGCGCGGAAGGCAGCTAATCCACCGCGAACGCATTTTCTACACTCACCCACCATTGCGCAAATTGCAAAAAAGGCTTGCCGTTCAGGAAACAGGCATTAGCAGGAGGTTAGAGTGAGCCTAACCCACTAGCAGGCATTTATACCGAGGGGCGGGTCATCGTTAGGCAGATATTAACGACCGGACATGTGAGGGAATGGTCCAGCTCATCGAGTTGCCTCGCACTAGGCAGAATACGCCCGCCCTGGTGAACCTGTAAAATTCCCTGCGGAACAGGCCACTCATGGACGCATCCGCTGTCTGCATCATGGCGTGAAGGCCGAAAATGACAGAGCTACGAGGCTCAACCCTGCCTAGGGTTCCTAAGGTGACTAACACTACGGAAGAAGGACATGGCAACAGACGCGCTAACGCTAACTTGCGCGCCAATGCGTTTCCTTAGACGACATTGATAATAGTGCTCATTTGCGGGTGTAATTGCGCTCTTGGTCCGCGCCGCAATAAATCACCGAAGGTCGTATTTTGGCGGCAAGTCAACGCAAAGACGCGACGAGTAAACGCTGAGGCAATGTGAACAAGGGAAATAAAATTTCTCCCAGTGGCCAAGGAAATTAAAACGAGCGATTTCATTGAAGTTTCGAAACTTTTTAGAGCACTGAGATTAAGAAAACCATCAACTTACAAAGTATTTTGATAGCCCGTTGAAAAAAGACAGGAATCAGCATCGAGTTTGCAACACAGTTTATGATGCTGGTTGGAATCTGAACGGTTAAAACGAGCGCCGCCACTGACGGCTGCTGATCGGTTTAAGTTCAAGTCTAGTAAGGCTGGCGTCTAGCGACTCAGTCTACGTTTCCTTAATGAAATAGGCAAAATTAGGGAAAAATAGAGCTTTTGCAGAAAAGCCTAACTTTTACAGAAAAGTACTTTTTTGCGGAAAAGTACAACTTTTCTGAAAAAAGTTTTGCAGAAAAGTTTTGCAGAAACATCGTTTTATTTTTTGCAGAAGTTTTTTTGCAGAAGTGACGTCTCACGCACTGCCAAGCGGTCAATCGCGCGATTTCCTGGGTAAAGTCCGAACACAATTCGTCTTCACGTTCGTAGACCCTTCTTCTGTCCATGATCAGAGCGCGTTACCTACGCTCGTGGAACCCTGAGTTTACCAGCTATCCGGGTCTTCCTAAGCACATAGTGCGTGATGAATCCCAGTCTGACAGAGATCTGCATGCTCATCACATGGCACGAACGCCTCTAGTTAATGAAATGAAAGTTAGCGATAGTGTTTGACGGTGCCGAAAGCAAATTTTGTTTGTTCCACTCTGAGTCCCGCTAGGTTAATAGCCCCGCGAAAGATGGCCCATAAAGTAAATAAAGCGCGGAATAAAATATGATGGCGTGTATTATCTCGGCGAGAAAAGAATGCGAAGCGAATACTCGTCACTTTGCGTTGGTGGACCTTAAAAGCGTTTCAGGGGAGTGGCATGCGCGCATAATTGTCATGCGAGAGCGTGCGGGCGGGGCGTTGGTCGCAGGGGCATAGACCGCAGCGCCCTCTTCCGACTGCCTTGGGCGTTTGCCCCTACATTGACGCCTTGAGTGCTAGAAGAGAGGCTTAAGTAGCCATGTGTCTAATCGGCAAGCGTAGAAGCGTGGGAATGCAGCTCAGTAGTGCTCTGCGCGCGCGAAGCAGTTGTGCGAGCAGTACGCGCATGCCGGTAACCTCCCTAAAAGACAGATCGCCGTTTCAGATCACGGGCGCGATCGCCTGAGGGAGATGAAATAAATGCATAAGGGGAGCAGCGAGAGAAGGAACTCAGAGGGAGTGCGCCCTGGGGATCGTCATCAGAGTGCCCATCGGTCAAATAAGATCAAAGCAGTAATTTTGTCTCTTCGTTAATGACAGTCAGCGGATATTGTTACTATGCATCTGATGCCAGCGCAATGGATGAGGCCGCCGTTTTACAATCGTTGGGTTTAGGGCCATCTACTCGCCACGATGCAAAGCCTAGGTAGGGCATTTATGACCACGTCCCTCTGTTTCCCGCCGACAAATGGACAGCTGAATGCCCCTGTGCAGAGCCTCCAAGTCGCCGGCGGAACTCTGCTTGAACGGTAATTAAGGAAGGTTCTATAAGTGATCAAGGAAGGTCATAAACGTTGAATAGGTGCTTCAGCGGAACGTTAATGACAAAAGGAACGGGTAACGCCCTTCCACTTTGGGGATCAAGCACGCATACAGACCCAGGGCTACAGGAACAATGCTTCTAACGCACGACACCACAGAGCGATTAGAACATGTATCTGTCCGAAATGGAGGAAGACGAAGTAATGGAGCTGAGGTCTGCATACTCTCTGTTCATCCTGAAACATGTTGAAGGAATCTATCGCGAGTGAGTCACTCATGGAAGTCAGCGTGACCCACTCGCAATGCTTCTTACACACAGTCAGCGAACACGGCATCAGGCATTCAGCCCTGCCACATGAACACAACCACCTCAGCACATAATTATAACCATCACTGATTCACGCAAGAGTTTCGAACGGATCAGAAGCGGCCACCCGTGAAGACCTGATCCTTGAATACCCTGCAGGATAGGTGGGGTACGTCTTTACGGCGGAAACCACGGTATGGCTAAGCCGATACCTAGTGAGCATCTGGCTCGCCACGCGTTAGCTAAGACATCAAAGGCATAAGCAAAAGAAACGATCTCTCTGCTTCTCACACGAAACGGTGGAAGCGGGAATAAACAAATGAACGTCTAATCAGCATTTAAAACGCTTTAAATTTTACGTGAAATGTGCGCAGCTTTGATAGCTTGCTGAGGTAACAAGTCGATTCAGTAAACTTCGATTCAGTAAAATTAATTCAGTAAACTTCGATTCAGTAAACTTCGATTCAGTAAAAAATTCAGTAAACTTCGATTCAGTAAACTTTGATTCAGTAAACTTCGATTCAGTAAAAACAGTAAAAATCTGTCAAATTTGCCTTTTATTCTGGCTTGGCTTTGCCAGCTGAGTCGCCGCCGTCAGAAAACCGTCATCCATGACTCGCAGATCAGAACCATGGTCGTCGAGTACAACGCTCTTGTCGCAATCAACCGCATATCGGAGGCAAGCTGGAGCTGTTCGGTCATCGTTTTCTTCTTTTTCGATTATCCTCGCGTCTTTTTGACGGGATTTGCGGTGGTGGTGCGGTTGGTATCATTTCTCAAAAAATTCGGCCAAAAAGGTGCCAAAAGTTCCAAAATTTGGGATTTTTTTACCCCGGCCTGTGTTCCCCGACTCGGGAGGGGGTCCCCGTCTCGGCTCCCCGGCACGAATGCAGTGCTCCATTTGCATACTAAAGTAGGTTTTTAACTGCATTTTTGCATTTTTACTGAATTTTTTACTGAATCGAAGTTTACTGAATCGAAGTTTACTCAATTTTTTACTGAATCGAAGTTTACTGAATTAATTTTACTGAATCGAAGTTTACTGAATCAACGTGTAGCCCTTGCTGAGTCAACCCGGCATATCCAGAACACGCAGTGAAATCACAATGCATGCAGATATCCATTTGACAGTCGACGCTTCACAGTTCCAAGCGGTGTTTGATTGCCAGCCCAAACACACTATCCAAATTCGAGGATTCTATAAACGAATGCGTAAGTACCTCTTGCCGCTACTATGCGGCGATTTGCGGACACAGATGGGCGCTGCGGCGGCGGTGTCCCTTAGCGCGTTAGGGAATGGCGCGTTATTACCACGCTAAGGACCGCCAAATGACCCGCCGAACAGTGACCCGAGACGTATGGGATTGCGCGTTGAAGAGCCTCTTGAGGTGTCGAGTTGCCTAATGTCACGTCGGTCGCAAATGACTGAGACATGTGGTATGCGCGTAGGTAAAAGCGCATATTGTAAATATTGAGCGAGTGCTGCGGGCGGTAGCAACTAAGTGAGGCAGGCCGCGGGCAAATAGCCTGAATGAAATCGGAATCAACGCCTGCGGAAGGGAAAACCAATGCCGGACATTTAGATTTCGCCCTCAAGGGCAACAAAAGCGCGGCGCTCATGCATGTCCTTTATGTTGAAACTTGAATCACTGCGGGCAACAGGTGTCGAAATGCGGGCACACGTTGATTGTAATTTTCTGGAATATCGCCACTTGAACTTAGCGGGAAGCTCCGAATAGTTTTTCCATATAAGGCCGTCAAATAAATATGCTCAAGGAATCTTCCCGCAGACCAACAATTTCATTGACTCACGGGACGCGGCCGGATGACTCGCCTTCGGTGGTTTAGCCAACGACGAGCTGTTCGGAAGCACAAGAAGGGAAGCCATTGTCGGAGCGACAACACGCGACGCGCTACACATGACGCACACGCGTTTCCTGTTTCATGCTAGCGCTTTGCCTTGTGGTTATAAAGGTGACCCAGACTTAAAACACATGTCTCTCAAGACGATGAACTAGCTCTTATAGTGTGATTCAGCAAGCACTTAGCAGCCATATTCCCGAAAGTGAATATTCCGTTGTTTATGCTCAACTGGTTAGCGTGATCTAATCCGGAAAACCGGTCCATTTTTCATCTTGACGTGATTAATTCACCAGGAACTTTGAATGAAAGTACTAGATGAGGAGGCTAACGGACCGTCGACACTCTATGTACGAGAAAAAAGCGACGAGCAAGTGGGCACATGCAGTTTGCAACCACAGTGGTCGAAGGATATTAGCGCCGTGCAAAAGGCAACACGCCGGGCTGATCCACGCTATAAGACGCCTCTGATACCTATGTGCTTTTGCGCACGCGATGATGCGTACGGAACCCAACAGTGCGGACAGAATGGCGACTAGCGCGCGGGAGGAGGCTAATCCGCGTAGGGGGATAATCACCATTTTGGTAGTCATCGCCGTCTTGCTTTTGCGCTTGATTGCGCCACTGATGGGAAAGTCTCTCGGTGTCGTGAGCAAACATTAGCAGGTGTTTTAGGCAAGCCTCTAGGGCTAAGAAGGCTTGCACAAAGGGAGGTTGATAACGTTGCGTGAGAGCAGTTCAGGTTGGCCCGGACATGCGGCGCGAGCGGGCCGCGCAGCGAGTTCCCTAGCACTAAACACGAAATTACATACATCAGTATGGTCAGGCTACGTGATCGCTTTGAAACGAATCTCTGCTATCGTGACCCGTTCAAGCGTACCCAATTCGTGGGTTGCGTTTACGCACGATGAGCGTAACCGATGGGGTGAATGGGGTATGCCACGGACACACAATAGTTTCCCGCATGTTTATCATGGTTCTCTCAAAAGTAGGTACACAGCGCTGCGGTGCTGAAAAGCTGAAAGCCACTAGCAAAGCACAGATGAGTACCCCATAACCTTTCGTCAAATCTGCGCGCTAGAACTGCGCGCAGATCACGCGTGCAGGCTGACACACCTATAAAGTTGGCAGCAAAAACAAGGTAAACATAGTGACATCTTGCACTGCGATCGGCTGTACTGGTGGGCGGGGAGGGGGGAAAAGTCGCCATCTAATGAAAAGGAAGCAAACTGAATCAGAAAAGTTAGAACATTTAAACTTTGGTCAAATTACTTAAGCAACTACAAAGTCGGACCCAAAACCTCCAGAGATTCGCTTGCCCTGCTGGCCTCAATAAATATGAAGGTGCGTCTAAAGTATGCTGAAGGCAAAATGCATGTCGGGCGCTATGCAAATACTCTGCAGTATTCAGAGAACGCGCTGGAATGTTGAGGACAAAATAGAATGGAAAAACAATGAGCAGACGATTCAGCCTTAACGCTGACGCGTTTATGCTTTAAGGTTTTATTCTGCAACTAAGAGCCAGTGCATTCCGCCGCTAACATCTGGGCCCGCTAGCGACCCTTTATTGTAAGAGGCTCCAACACGGTTGACTCAACGAGCGCCCCCCCCCCCCGAGCGCAAGCATTGCGGCCTCGAGTTCCCTCTTGCGAAAGCGTTCTCAGGGCACGCAATGAAAACATGGGAACCGTTCGAGCAAACGGACAGACGCGGCACTCAAGGACGCATCCAGGGGTCTGCTTATTTGCAAGACAAACTTGGTTCATGGGTGTAGATTTCACACCTTTACCCAAAGGTGCCTCCAAAAATCCCGTTAGGCTTACGGAGCGTTTTTGGACCCTTACGCGTCGGAATCGCGCTTTGAACTGTGCTCGTAACGGTGCCAACAAAGGGCGACGCGCCACCCTCCACCCTCTTTACGGGTTAAGGAATTTCTGGACGATCTTTAAGCACGACTGGTACTTGCAGCTGAAAAGTAAATTTTGCGAAGATGACAAGGAAAATTGTTGAAAATAAGGGGAATGGAGCGAAATCGCGTGATACTAGAGGAAAGTCATTAGTTGCGCGCTAGGCCACAAACGACCCATGTCCACGAGGTGCGCACCGCGGTGCCTCGCTCAGCAGGGGGTGAATAATTGGTCCTATCCACAGTCGTAATTGCATTTCACTGGCGGCCAGTCATCGTATGCAATACGAGAGCCTTCTGGCGAGGAACCACCGTTGAAATAGCGCGAACTGAAGACGTAAAAGTGCAAGTATCGCATTACGCGATTACGAAGGTTTTGAATTACGAGTATTTCCCTGCCTTTTGAGGCGCTACCGCAGCGTCTCCTTGAATCGGATTAGGCGAGCCACAGGTCTTAATTGGATAATTGTCCTGCAGAAGACGATCGGAAACAGCTGGAGCGGCGAAATACAGTGGGACCTGTGTCCAGTATGCAGACTATGTTA
>JNEY01001502.1:0-13311 GCA_020875895.1 Aphelenchus avenae
AAAAATGCCCGTCACAGATGTAGGTGGTCACAATGGCGTCCGGGCACGGACCACGGACACGGATCACGGACACGGATCGCGGGTTGCATTGTGACCATAGTGTGAGGCTCGTATCCGGGCCGGCCACAAGTCTATGAAAAGGTTGCCTAACGACTTCCTGGAGGATACTTTGATGCACATATACCGCAACACTAGTAATCTAAATACGAAGTTTTGGAGCACGCGGACCCTTTTTGGAATGGGACATGGGTCGAAAGCACTCAAAACTTATTAGATTGTTGCATGGAAACACCGATTTTTCGGGTTACCTACCGGGGCTGTGCAGAGAAGCCCGGGCTTAGTTTCCTCGAAAGAACCGTGCCCGGCACTCTGGGTCTTGACCACTTTGCACATGGCTGCATAGTGGGTTTTTGACGCAAAAGTCAATTTTATTCGCCCAGATGTCAAACCACTTTTTCGGGATACTAAACTGCCTGGTGCTGGACAATCAGATACTCAAGTAACTTTGACTTTAAGACTTCCTAACCCGGATGCATCAGATAGCACATTCGGTACAACAGTGATACGTATGATGCGGTACCGTGTGGCACGCATGACTGCGTGCACGGTACGAAATGCTGCATCCATTTACCTAAAGGGCAATTTATCCCCTAACCTCACAAGTTTTATTTAACTGATCGTAGTTAACACTCCCGAAAGCCCTCTCCCGCTGTAGAGCCGTGTACAACTTCTTCGAACTAGCGTGATACCATGTGCTCCTAGCCATGCCGAAATATTTATTACCAAATAAAAAACGCAGTGACGGGAAAAACACTTATTTAACCATCACGTTTCAAAATTACTCAATTTTTGCTAGATGGTTAATGAAGCGGAAAAAACCCGTCACATAAGAAGTTCACGATTGACGTATCTCGCGACTCAGAACCCTCCTTGCAAGTTCGAGATAATCGGCAGCACATTTCCCGCCAATCGCAGCCATGGTCGATACGTTGAGGTCGGCCCGGTCGATAATGCCGAAGTATTCCATCGGATTTGTCACGAATGTCAGACAGAATCCGCATTCCACGTAGCAACCGACGTGACTGTCGTAGGCATGCTCCTTCAGGATGTCGCATCGGCCTTTGATAACCCGCTGAAGTTCTGGCGTATATGTATGGAATACATGAAACACTGAATGGCCCATACCTAATTAAGAGGCATGAGCCAAAATGATTAATTCACGTACAAAAACGCGCCTCGCTATCATCTTCCAGTCTGTACCGTCGAGCCACGGCCACGGCTGGTCGGAGCTTGTCGAGAAGGCACTTTGCGGTACAGCTAACGGCTTCCTGCCCGGCGTCGGTGAAGTCCATGTACTTGTCGTAGAAGCGGTTGCAGTATTTGTGCCCATATCCGAGCATGTATTCATCGGATCCACAGTTCAGGCCCTTGTCGAGCTCCTTGTACTCCTCGCACTGCTGGGGCTCTTTAGCGACCAGCTGGAACACGTTTCGTAGAGGCACTTTTGCGTTTCAGTTTTGGCACCTCAACCGGTTGAGACTGAGCCAAACAGTTCTGGTGACCTTCTAGCGCATGTTTGTCGTTTTATACCGACCAAACAGTGATATATCAAATCATTTTTTGAACAAACTGCTATCACGCGCTGCTAGGAAGAGCAATTATCCAACGGGGGAGGAGACTTTGGGCAAATCAAAACCCCACTGTTGACGCAACAACCTCTTGAAGGCGGTAGTTAAGTTGTCTGTAAGCCGTCGAAGCAGCGCGGAGGTGGCATTATCAGGCGTGGGATGTCAAGCACGAATTAGCTTGCACCACGCCAAGTATTTGAAAAACTCAATATGCGTATTGCGTACTTCAGAGGGATTGGCCTAGGCGTACCTGTAAACAAGGTAAAGATAGTACATGCGGGCAACGATGCCCCATCTTCCAGTAGCGATGTTGTTCAAAACCGGAGCGTAAATATCACAAATACTTACGCCTAAAGTCAGTTGGAGTTTCGAAGCTGGGCGCATCCACGGGCACATTACTTGCCGCGAATAGGTAAGTAAAAGCCGCTGAGTAAGGGAAGAGATTTATCACGCACAATGATGAACTAGTCGCTCTTCAGTTTCGAAGGTACGAAGAAGAAGCTTGCAAGCGAGAAACATTTCCGCAGTACCAGGACAAAGAGAGCAAGCATCGTAAAGCCAATGCCGAAGAGCGTCAGAAGAACATCAATCTGGCCATACACGAAGAAGCTCAAGTGGCGACTTCTACTCTGCAGCTCCGGGAGATGTCCGCCGTTTTCAGCGACGAACCGCATGCTTCGCACGAGTCGTTCTTCGGGTGAAAACGGTTTCGTCTTTAGCAGATGCTGGATTCTGGTCGCGTTGGCAGAATAGCTGAAATTCGTTATTTTCCGATATTCGTTGCCATGGCGAATTTTCCGCGCTGGAACTCCTTTGCGTTTCGCAGCTCTCTTTTATCCCTCTCTTGGCCATAAGTGAGGTAGGTACCCCCTTGACCTGCGGTCCCTCTATGAAGGGCTTTACTTGTGTTGGAAAACGTTAAATGGCCACAATTCCGGTAAATTGTTTGCGATTCCGTGCTTTTTAGTGCCGTGCTGCGGTTTTTAACGCCCTTCCGAAACGATCCCTTTTTATGACGATTCCCCCTAACACCCACAGAAGGGGGACCGGCGCTATCTTTCAGTGTTCGGAGCCCTGAGGCACGGTCACTGACCATCACGCCCTTTCGTCCCCTAGGACGGGTTCGAATTAGCGCAGGCTAAAATGCACTTTGTATCAGGTTCGGCGCGCTGAACGAAGTAAAGCCGCCGGGCGCCCGTCCGGCGGAGGAAAATACCGTCTTCTGCCCTTCCTTCTCACACACTGCTCACCTCCGATCCGTCAGTAGTCGAGCCAACGCCTCAACAAATTCATCGGAGCCATGAAGAAGTTGTCGCTTGTCGAACGCTATGCCCCAGCCGTTCCTCTGAGCCAGCCGAGCGTTCCGGTACTGGTCGGCGAAGAACGGCATTGCGAGAATTGGCACCCCATTTCGAGCGCTTTCCAGAAGACTGTTGTATCCGCCGTGGGAGACAAATGCCTTTACTCGAGCATGTCCCAGCAGGTCGTTCTGCGGAGCCCAGCTGGTGAGGAAGACATTAGAGCGGTTCGACGCCAACGCGAGGGAAACCTGAAACGACTAACCGCGATAGCGAAGTCTACATTGGAACTGTACCTCATCACCCTTGTCCGCCTTGACGATGAAGTGGTAAGCCGGAAATTTGTCGAATACTTGAAACATGTTCTGCAGGAACGTCAGTGGCATTCTGGCAGTGTCCGTGTTGGTTCCAAGCGAGAGAAAGACGGCTCCGTTCGAGCCTTTAGAGAGTTCGGCCTCGAGGTCCTAAAGGCAAGATATGTTTGTTCATGTTTTGATCGTAGCGTTGGCAAAGAGGGCCATCCCATGTGGCTACTAGCAGAGGTTAAATCATGTCGTTTGAATATCACTCACCTAAGCAGGACGGACTTCGGATTCAGAACTATGAAAGGCGGGCAGCTAAAGCTGCAGTAGAGCTGGTCAATAGAGCTCAACTCTATATAGTTGAAGGCAACTTAATAAAGCTGCAAATGATAGTTTATGAGCAACAAGTGCCATAAACAAAACATGAGCTCCAGGAGCATCCGTATTGGCAGGAGAATCTTAGTTAGGTTTACCTTTGGTAGCACCGCACTTGTTGTATTCATGCCGACGCCACCAATGTAAACCACGTTCGGAAGCACAGGTCTTGGAAAATCCACGAGTTCTTCGACGGCTACCAGTAGATGCGCCGACTCCCGGGCGATATCGGTAAGGTCAGGGAAGTCAGCTCTAAGATGTTTGCAGTTATACCGGGTAGAAGCTCCGAACGACCATACAGCGTGGGGACGAAAAAATTTCATCCTTAGACCTTTTTTCCCGCCCGACCACTGTGGAAGTGATGTCTCCGGATTGCGACGGTCTCAAGTTTCAGTATAAGAATAAAAAGGGCGACTTAGGAATTCAGAATAATGTTCCAAATTCCGATAGATATTCAGATCTAGGCAAAACGGGTCCTCGCAGGACATTTATCTGATTCGGTTGTTCAGAACACCGACGATTTTCTGGGCAAAAACCCGTGTTTCAGACTAATAGACCATACGCCGTGTGGCTGTATCACGACGCGTTCTAAGCTGAGCGATCGACCCACCCGTAGAAGCGTCGAAAGAGTTTCGTCGTCTCCTCGTTGCTTCGAAGAAAGAGGTGTGTATTGCCTATCGACTCGATCGTGTTCCTCATCCGCTCGAAGTATGACATGTCGTCCGATACGTCCAGGTCGCCGACTGCCGGAACGTAGCTGTGCTCCAACGGCATCCCGAGAACCCAAGAGACGTGGTCCAGGATGGCGCAGCTAAACACGCATTGTCGGAAACATACTTTGACAGTAACCCTGCCTGTTCAGCCAGACGTGTGTCTTGATGCCGAGCACTTCCTTCAATCCGGCTCCGCAGAGATGCAACATGTCGGAAATTATGATGTCGAACTTCTCCTTTTTGAGGGTCTCGAGCACATCGTTTTGCTTCAGGAGTTCTAAATAAATACCGTAGCATACTAAAAAGTTATTCAGTTACGATTGTGTTGTTCCATAAATAAACTTAGAATTCCACAAAACAAAAAAGTTCAAAGGTTCAGGAATTCCGGGAAGCTAATCCTGTCCAAACTGGTTCTTGATTCAAGATCCCTCATGTATGCTTAGTAAGAACCGGCAACCGTACAGGTGTACCAGAACCGTACCAGACCGTACTGCCGTACTACGGGTGAGTCCCGAACGGGTGGGTTAGCACATTACGACTCGGTGCGTGTAGTTTGGCCAGTACGAAGTACGGCACGGCTCCTACTTTTCGATATTTAGCACTAGTACGGCTCATACTAGCAGCGGCGTAGCGACAGTGGGGGCAAGGGGGACATGGCCCCCTAAATTTCGGATGGAGCGAAAAGTAGCAAAGGAGGGACCCTTATGTTTTAAACATGGTAAGGGGGTACCAAAGGGCATTTTCCGGCGGACAAGATCTTGGCCCATACTAGGCCCTTGCCCCCCCCCCCCTAAAATCGGATCCTCGCTACGCCACTGCGTACTAGTACAATGCCGTACCATCTTACAGAGTGCTGTACGCTGTATGGCACAGGATGCCGATCTTTAATTCTTAGCCTATTGTTTGCACTTGTAGCTAGAACAAACGGCTGCAGGAAAGTACATGTTGTTCTTTTACGTTGCGGGTTCTCCCCGATTGAGCCAGGCTGTGACTTCTAGCGTTCACACTCACCTCCTCAACTACCTAGTCGTAAAACGAAAGTCGACAACAAACGCACCTTCGCATTGAAAATTATGGCCCTTTAGGAACTTCCAGTAAGCCGAGTACATATCGAGCGGCCAACGTCTCTTGTCGAACGTGTGAATCGTGAGGTCGGATGCGAATTCCCCGAAGATGCTAACGTTGAATCCAGTCAGCACGAGACGACGCGCGCTCTTAACCGTTTGCATGCCGCTGGTTCGCACGCCGAACTCGGCTTCTACGAGGAGCTAAAAGAACGTAGGTACGTGCAAGCAAGACGTGACGGGGCTTACCCAATGGGCAAAGTGTGAAGACATTAATGTCTGATCCGTCCTGAACTCCGCCTTCGCTAGCTTCCCCCTCTCTTCCCCCTCTTTCCGCCACTTTCCGAAAGCGTGGTTTCTCTTTTTCCTGCTTTTACAGGATCGCTTTTCGGTGCAACATGTTGGTTTGTTGGTTTTTCTGCTGTATGCACGTCCGGTTCACTAGGTTTTGGCGATTGGTTTCATGCCAGTATGACTCTCCACCGCAGTGGTGTTTCGGCACCACAGAATGGAGCAACCTGGAGGTAATGCCGTAACGCGGCAGTACGTCCAATGCCTTTTTTGCGCCTTCATCCTAACAGTTGAGGTGTTTTTAACTTCGGGCTTGGTGTTTTGTTTTTGTTTTTGTTCGTTTGCCAACTGTTGTGGCTTACGTACCTAAATGGGGCCCTCATATCGGAGATTCACCTTGTCCGTGCGCTATCACGAACCTTGACTTACCACATCCATTCCGGCCTCCGCCAGGGTGTCCGCTATGCGGGCGTTCCAGATCACTTGACTACGGCTTCCAGCCGGGTTAAATATGAGGATCTTCTGAGTGAACATTAATTGAAAGCATAGCAAGAAGACGACGGCGGCGATGGAAAGCTTCATGGGGCACTGGGATGCGCACAGTTTTAGTGGAGCGCAAGAAAAGTTCAAGGCCTATTCGACGACAAATTATGTGATGAGTCCGGAGAGCTCAATCACGGCGTGCGGCATCCATGGCTCCTGTGGTTTGTGTCGACAGGAGTGCGACGTGCAGACTGTGATTTAGATTACCGTCCCATCCATCACTCCCTGTCATCCGCTCGTAGTTGTGCTCTGAACTTTTGCACAGCTCGGCCGGAGCAATTACACCAACGAGCAAGGCACTCCACTTTGATGACCAATCTACATGCGACTAACACAGACAGGGAAGAAACGAATTCACAGACTAAAACGGACTGACCGAATCTGAGGGGCCCTAAGCACCTCTTCGCATAGCAATCGCTGAAAGAGCGAACGCAAGAATCTCGCCTGCAAACGGACAACATCGTTTTGATCTGTCGGTATCTCGTTAAATTTCAACTTTCCGATGAAACAAAGCGTAAAAGGAGCATGCGCCTAGACAAAGTTAATTTCTTCGGAATTTCTTGAAGGCACAGTTTCGGTTATTCCGCTTTGGGGGGGGGGGGGTTGTAAGTTCTTGCGAAGCATACGAGCCGCCGAGGGCTATCTCCGCAGCCACTCAGCGCCGCACGGAGGCTTCATTACTCGTGGAATTCATCCCTTCTCTGCATTCCTTGTAACAATAGCATGCCGGAAAGCACAACAGTTCTTCGCGAATAGCCTTATTGCGTGGACCACCGGTACAGCTTGACTTCAATTATGGATTTTACCCGTACACACTACGGCGGACGCAGCTTCCTAGCACTTAATTTTTGCCGTAGAGTCTATGTTCGATGTGTCTTTAACAGAATCTGCTTTATCCAGTCACAGGGTACCAAAATAAAACAATTCAAGGAAAGAAGACGATTTGTCCGCAGTTGGAGCTGTACTTATTGCCTTGCTGAGTAGCGAGAACATACTCGCCGGTGGCGAAGCCAGCGGGAAAGTAGCGATATCCGAGTTCGTACCACACGAATTCATAGCCGCACCTCAACGCCACAAGCGCTCTAAAGCCGCCAACTAAAAGGAACGCGCCGTCGATATCCTTCCTGAACCGATTCTCGACCTCTTCTATTCGCTTTGCAAGATTTGAAGCTTTGGTGGAGCTAAACAATGCAGTGACGATCGTTAGGCTTTCGTCGTACGCCTCACAAAGTGGCGTCCAAAATCTGGTTTCCTTTTTCCTCGATGGCGTTCCACTTCACTCGGATGAGCGCTTGGTCCGCTCTTTTCGGGAACCTGCTGACCACGTACTTCACCGACTTGGACTCGTTCCGAAGCACGTCTTCTGCGCCGACCGGAAGACGCATGAAGGCATGCTGTCCGTCGTCCGTAAACGGTAAGTACGCCAGGGCCTTGAAGTAGTACCTAAGAGCAAAATATGCTAGTAGGGGTCAGCCTTAGAGGCACACTTTTTTCCATTCTTTGCTGGCTGCCTGCCAGGAACTCCTGGACGCTGAGCTACGCCACTATCAATACAACGCTATGGGCTCTCGGTGGGGAAGGAAAAATATTTAAAGCTTAAGGTTGGTATCATTCAATGGTCCGCTTGATGCTTAACCTCGAATATAAGAAGAAATGCCCGGTGAATTAAGTGAAATCTCGAGTAAAATAGGCAAAAAAACCGCCACCGAAACGGCGGTAAACAATGGATGCTAGTGTCACTTGTCACGCCCCACTTACCCGCTCCTGTAGGTGTTACCGCCTAGCTTCGTTACGGTCCCGTTTGCAACGAGCTCGTGCAGACGCTGACGGTCTTCCCACGAGCTTGTGTTGACGTGACCTGTCGCACTGTTTACAACATCCGTAACGATCCGTTCGAGTCAGAATATGCAAATATAGGGCCTTTATATAGAGATATCTACCTGTCAATAGTCAAGTCAGCATGGGCTGCGTAATAAACCTTGTATATTTCTGACTTGGGGGCTCAGCCGGTGAACCATGCTGCGACGTGACATTAAGGTCGGCGGCAAACACTTTGAGTGTGCAGATGCGGTAAACAAGATCGTCGGGATCTGATAAGGAGGCAAAAGAGGAGAAGCCGCCTGGGAACGCACTAGCCAGCCACCACAAAGCCGGGCCAAATGCGACGATGGTGTTTACACCGGCGCAGCCAATGGCAATGAGGGGCGGACGCTTGCGAGGGCAGAACGAGCGGAGTCTTTGAGACATCTTTGAGACGCTACCACTTTTTGCTCGGCCTTTTGAGCGAACCAGTCACTTGCTCCTTCACCTCTCAATATCACCTCGACACAGTTTCACTGCGCACATTCAGGTCGTTCATACCGCTCTACTCCGCTACAGTCATGGACGACCCACTCGATCTCCAAGGGAACTACTTGGTAGGCATAGCTACACGCGAATACTAGACGAATTCTGAGAACTGATTTTGATGAATGCTTGGCATAGCGACTTGGCTTACCAGCTCCAACTGACCATAATGAGACGCCCCATTGCAGCAAATGATCCAGCGCTTCGACGTGACGTCGCTCGGGCAGCTGGAACAGGCCCTGCGCTCCTTCAGGCTCACGGACGACTCCCAGGCACAGGTGACCGTCTCGCAGGACCCCAAATGGCGCGAGAGTATCTTGGACATCTGCCAGAACTCCGTCATCACCGCAACCTTCGGAAACAACCAATTCTCTGACCCGATGCAGGTACCGGCGATAGCGGTCAAAGGGTCGCCGCTCGACCCCACGAAGCCGTGCAAATTCTGCCGTGACCTGAACGTACACATCGAGGAGCTGATACCCACGAGCGCGCTCAATGAATCGTACAAGGACTGGTCCTCATCAACCCCGATGGGCTTGGCCCACCTTGCCGCGGTTGCCTCTTCGGCAGCAATCAACCAGGACGATAAGAAGCAATGGTTCTCGTCGGACCGTGCCTCCCTTCCGACTGGGGTCGACGCAGAGGAATGGGTCGAACGCTCTTTGAGAGTCTTTGTCCGAAAGTGCGAGCACCTCCGCTACATCCTCCCTATCGTCGCCACCTCGCCACTGGTATACAACGACGCGCAACCGATCAATGTCACAGCAGACCCGGTCGCACGCGACCTGGAACACTTGGCGGTGCACATTCTCGAGCGAACGTTCATGGTCCGTAACCGCATCGTCATACTCGGCGGCGCGAACGCACAGGCATTGGCACACGCGCTCGGCAAGGACGTGCAGCATGTCGAAGCCCCTACATCCGAAGCCCTCCTGGCCAGGGCGACCAAACTGTTCCCGACGCGCATCACTCGCTTGGCGATCATCTGGCCAACGTATCAGAAGAATCTCACGACGCTGATGGCGGTCCTTAAGGAGGCCGTCGAGGAACTACTGCGTTTCAACCACGTGCGCGTTCTGCTACTCGGTCCAGCCTCCCACCATGCCCTTCCACATCGCTTCATCACCGACCTGCAACATCTCTCCAAAAGCCGCCTGGCGGTCCTCTCAAACACCATCGGGAACATAACCTCGAAGCTCGATGGTATCCCGGCGATCGACAAGGAGGACGTCGTGCGCCCCAGTGCGCTCAGCTTGATCAAGCAGCTGGTCCAGACTACCGTCCAGGACACCCTCCACATCCCAGCAACGGTGAGAGCTGCCTTGGGCACACATAATAACAAACTTTCGCAGGTGCAAAAGTTCCAACCGAGGGGCGGCGAGCTCGATCGACGTGATGTGGGCGGCAGCGGCGTGAAGCGCAGGTCGGACGACGCTGGCAAAGGACGTCTGCGCTCGCAGATAGTGGTCCCGGCCAAGAAGCGCCGCTGAGGACATCGGCTTCCCCTGCGACGGCTAGTCAGAATATGCAAATATAGGGCCTTTATATAGAGATATCTACCTGTCAATAGTCAAGTCAGCATGGGCTGCGTAATAAACCTTGTATATTTCTGACTTTCGACTTCAGCTGTCCAGGCAGGAAAGTCCGCGGCACAGGGCTTGTAGTGGTCTGTCCTGCTCGAGAGGTTACTCAGCTGGGCCATGACGTCCTTTAGTGAGCGAACGAATTCGACTGCCTGCATCCGCTTTCGCTTCTTGCGCACCGGATCTTCGGAAGGAAACAAGGCGCACACAGATTAAAAAAAGACCTAGGCTGTTGCTCTTGCTCCGTGCACCTGGGCCTTCCCACAGACGCTCTTCGAATGCTTAAAACGGTCAAACACTGTTCAAGAAGTGCGCATTAGCACTGTGAAGACAAAAAAAACTAAAAGTAATGCCTGTATAATTTAACATTTCTGTTACACGGAATAGTCGTGTCATTTTTGCCCTAAAAAGGCCAAATTTTATATTTATTTTTTGCTTAACAGGTTGTTTTTTTCTTCGACGACTCCTAGTGATGGGCAGTCTGTTCATAATGTCCTGACTTCTACCCTAGAGGTCGGCGGCCGTACAGTATTCCGTACCGTACCGTACTGCGTACCGTATTCTACGGAATACGGGACGGCTATGGGTCAGTACGGCTTTCCGTACTGTACCGTACTTGTACGGTACGGAGTACGATACGGCAGGACCCCAGTACGGCGCCGTATTCCGTACCGTACTCCAAGCCCAAAAATGCCTACGCTTAATGCTGATGGCGTTGTTGTTTGATGTCCTAATGTTCCGTTTTGCCTGCGAGAAGGCAGAAAATATAAAAAAATTTATTACCGTACTACGGCGCCGTACTCCGTACCGTACCGTATTGCGCCGTACTGGTACGGTACGGGTGGGGGTCAGGACGGGAAGAGCAGTTACGGTGGGTGCCAGTACGGAACGGAGTACGGTACGGGGGTGGTCGCGCCGACCTCTACTCTACCCACTTTACCCCTCAATATGACCGCCGCCTAGGGGAGTAGTCGCAAGCCATACCAAAATGCGGGCGTACTTGTCCGCTGAGATTTTTAGCTTGTCCATAGCATGATGCGCGTCGTTTGTGTAACGAGCGATAAAGAACGGCAGGCATCTAAAACAAGTCAGATTTGGGTAATGGTCCAAGGCTTTGCTGGCTTACTTGTTGTCCCCACACCCACCAAATCCGTTTTCCGTCGCGTATTCCATCAGTTTCTTTCCCCACCTGGTCGTCCCGTCGTCATGTGCGGAACTTTCACCGGCTTGAGATTCGCATCCGCCCTTCAGTAGCTTAGTCGCCTGCTGCAATATGTCAGCGAAACGACGGAGTCTTTCTTGTCCGAAACATACCTTTAGTTTGAAATCTCTGCAAGGGTACTGCAGTTGGAACCATTTCGAAGCGTCATTGTTGCCCGCGTTCACCGCCCTTTTTGCCAAATTTAACGCTATCCCAAGGTTTTGAAACATGGTGTTAACAGGTTCCGAAAGCCAGCGGTACTAAGATCTCGATGTCCACGTAGGTAATGAAATAAATGGGCTTTTGGTTAATTTTTGTGCGACGTATTGCTGGAAAATTTACCGTAAGACCGTGAAAAAAATCGCTAATGACAATAGCTTCTTCCGGGTTACTTCATTATTTGTTCTGGCTCATCACTACTATTTCGAGTTACACTGGAACAGTTACCCAGTTTTAGTACCCCAAAATGATGTGAATGATACCCGAAAGGGCCATAGCACATCTTTGTTGAATCCGAACGGTTCTGGAAGGTGGCCCTGAATCGATCCTAGGTTATTCAAAAGATCCACCGTCCTGTTGAGGACGCCCAGTCTCGTTGTCTTTTGCACTTCCGCATCCCTTGGCTAAAACCCAGAAATAGTCGAACCATTAGGTTGACGTTGCCTACTTCCGTACTGGCATGTTGCAGCCACGCGAAAGAAGCCTTGTCGACACTTCTTAGCCCATCGACCATCCCAAACGTCATGTTCACGTACTGTTCCGGGGTCAGGCTCGCCAGAAAGGAGGCGTTCGAATGAACTTTGGATATTATGTCGTCGCGTGACGCGCGCACGTCAGCGATCAGCGCGTGAGCACCTAGTCCAAACAGTGTCCGGGGTAATGGTAATGGTAAATGGTGGTAATGGTAATGGCCAGAAATCGGCTCAGTGGGTAATGGTAATGGCACCAAAAACGGCTAGTGGGTAATGTAATGGTAATCGTAATGGCCAGAAAAAGTGGTAATGGTAAAAATGGAAAAAGAAGCACTAGATAAAATGCCCGCGGCAGCGACGCCAACGTAAATTTTCACAACATCTGGTCAATTTTTTGCTTAAAATTCCGTTTGTGCCGTCTGCGGCGAGCCTTGTAACCTCTCTGTATTCTGATGTCAGTTTACGCGTACTACCTTTTCGAGATTTGTTTCTTTCACTGTCTTTGTGAAACACTCATCGAATCTGAACGCAGACTACAGCTATATCGACGCATACGTGGTCAAAACGCGCTCCGTCGGCAGCTCGTGGTGCTTCCACCGGGTTTCTCCGTGGAGTTCTCTGACTTTTATGCTCGCTGATGGTCTTTCAGAGTGATAAAATGACCGTGCAAATACCAGCTCTCGGCCTCGGCCCGAAACTCCCGGGGCGTCTGGATGCGGTATCAGTGTTCAAAATATATGTCCACAGCCCAGGCAGGCTCGCACGTATTAACGTAAAAGATGAACCATGCAAAATATAGCCCGCCTCGGGCGATACCAACGAAATTTTAGGTCAGCATTTCAAAAATATAGTGAAAAATTCGTCGGTCGGCGCCTAGCGGCGGGCCATTTTATCTAGTCCTTACGTGACGTCAAGCCCTCCAAATCCCCCCCCCCCGCCTCGTCACACGAGGTCACACATGTCCGAGATACCCCCCCCCCCGGCTCTCCCCTGACACCCTGGAGCTTTTTCTGGACGCTCCCTTAGCGAGTAGGCATACGCAGAAACGTTCGCGAGGCGCTTGTGCGACATAAATATCCGTAGACAGGGGCTATACCATGTCATGAACTCTAAAACAAACCCGTGTTCGACCTTCAAGGTTCGAAAATCACCGAAAAAAATCTTGCAGATAATGGTAGTGGGTAATGGAGGTAATGGTAATGGCCAGAAATCGGCTAGTGGGTAATGGTAATGGTAGGTATTGGTAATGGCCAGAATTTCAGGTATTGGTAATGG
>JNEY01001503.1:0-13042 GCA_020875895.1 Aphelenchus avenae
TAGCTGGTACGGGGATGGGAGCAAAATCAACAACGCATTTTTGATGGGTGGGGAGGGGGGACGAAAGACAAGAGTGCACAGCGGTGGCTTTGTCTCCTTGACTGCACGACTCAGTATTCAAGAATATATTCTAAGCTGTAAGGTTTTGTTTTCATTTGTCTTTTGAAGTGAAGAAGTTTTTTTCCGTGATTCGTGCGAACTTTCATCGAATATGATATCTTGTTCTCGTTGGCTGGTAGCGATTTGTCGAAGCTGCTCTCCGTCAGCGGCAAACAAGTAGTTTAATGCCGAGTTTTCGTATTCAGGTAAAGACGACTGAATTCACAGG
The DNA here is from genome assembly GCA_020875895.1 of Aphelenchus avenae. Classification (NCBI taxonomy): domain Eukaryota; kingdom Metazoa; phylum Nematoda; class Chromadorea; order Rhabditida; family Aphelenchidae; genus Aphelenchus; species Aphelenchus avenae. The sequence goes on from JNEY01001503.1 coordinate 329, forward strand.
CCTACGTGCGTTCAGTGAAAGACTGTCCCACGATCGGTAGGGGAGCGTGTGTACTGCTGTTCCGTTTTCACATTTAAAGCCGGACCACTGTCGAACCTGGCTTTGCCGCTCAACGAACGTCATACCTATCTGGACCTGCGAAGCACATGGACACTGGAAGTTTCTAGAAATACCGGCGGGCTCCCAGGCAGACGCTAGAGCTTCGTCGAAGACGACTATTCACTGACCAACGTCCCCAAAAAATGCAGTTCGATGGTCGAATGAATATTATGCAGTGGTCTAGCTCGCTTTGCTCGCAACAGCTGAAAACGCTTTTTGCATCACTCTTATTCGTATTTCTTCGGATACACCGGACACATTCGAATAGTGCAGCTGTTACTTCACTGATGAAGCTCCCGGCCGAGGTTGCGCTGCACGTTCTTGGCTCTCTAGATTGCCAGACACTTGGACGAGTCACGGTGGCAAATCGACGGCTGAGCGGAATCGTCGCTCGCCACAAGAACAAGTTGCCCCAGGTAAATCTGAAGTAAACTACCTACCTGTATCGCTAACTCCATTGTACGGAACAATGCTAAACCTGAATCGCTTTTATGAGAGATGAACACTGAAACTGCTTTTTTCGAATATGAATTCGGCTCCAACAATTAGACTAACTCTGTAATTTCTGAGGCTAAAAACGTGGATCCAAAACTGAATGACATAAGATGCGTTCGACCGCCCGACTTCGAAAAAATTCTAAATTCTAAATGCTCGTAACGTCCTTGCTTCTCGTCCACCGGAATACCTGATTTTTTGGATTTTAAACCAAAAATGAATAAATTCACAAAGCAAACAAAACAAATACTCGAGCTCTAAACTTGGATCCCAAACTGAATGCCATAAGATGCACGTACGAAATTATTCAAGCTTATAGATTCCACTACCGCCCAGGCTGCCGATTCATCTGGAATGCCTAGCATTGCTAGCCTTCGTTACGCTCGCGCTCGTACCGGTCGGTTAGTTATCATCCTACAGTTCGTTGAAACACGTGCAGACTTTAAGGCATTTCGTACGCGCACATCGTTACGCGAAGCCGTCTGAGAGCCGCCGGCCTGGCACCTTAGAATTTTCACGACGTCCAACAAACTCAGTACATTCATACTACCGGCCCAAAAGTCCTACTTCCGTGTACCACTACATGTGACTCACAGCTGCAATGTCACGCGGAATGCGCTGTTCAACACATTCTTTTGGACGAACGCCAAGGAAAAATTACGAAGTGAAGCTGCTCAATCTCAACCACGGACGAGTCACTGTCCCCTAACGTCTGATGGAACTGCTCATTCGATTACGCAGTGAACGAGGCCACCGTCGATACCGACATTGACGCAGCGACCCGCCTCGAATGGATCCTGGTCGCGATTATAACCGTCTTCCTCGCTATGCTTGCTTTGGCCGACGTTGTGATGTTACTTCGACTGACTCGCACGGTCGACGACGCATACATGACCGCCGCGAGCAGCGCGCGACGTGATCGAATTCAAACGAAGCACAATAAGTTACGCACCCTTTTCATCAGTACCGTCTTCACAATCGTGTTCGTTGGACTTTGCGCGTCGGCAGCTCTGTATGGGATGACGCTCGAATCGCTTGGGGATGTCGGTAAATTTTTCATTCCTGTTTTGGTGGCATCATTCGTGTTTAGTTTTCTGGTTCTCTTAGAGAATTGTTTGGAACTAGTTACGTTCACGGTGTTTCTTCGTGATTAAAGCTAAGAAATGTTGGTTCGGGTGCGTGCTGTACTGCTATCGAGATGGTAACGCGACGAGTCATGACCGTCACGCTTGTAGCGTCGGAGCCTTGTGATGAGAATTTTCGAATTTGCACGCTTTTTTTAAAGTAAGCGACGGGAAATACATCCGTTACGAACCGAGAGTGAATTACGTTTTTACTTCAAAATTAAGAAAACTTCTTGACGAAGATATATCTCAGGTGTAGTCGAGCTTTTGTTTTATTTAATTCGCAATGAAGGAACAGTACGTAAAAAGTCTAATTGCATCGCAACTTAGGCCTAAGCCCGACGAAACAGAAGCGCCGCCGACGCTGAAAGAATTTACAGGCGGAAATATATATTGTTGCCCGAATCTTCGACGGCCTCACGGCGTGTTTAACAAGACCCGCTTCCGTGTTGATGCCATAAAACGAAGAAAGCTGAAGGCATCCTTTACCATTACCACTGGGGCTGAGGACCGGATCAAACCCGAGGAGGGTCCAAAAACCCGTCCTCGCTAATAAGCTTGTGCAGAAGAGACGACCGCAAACCGAACGTTCTCTATTTTCGTCTGAAATCAGAAAGCGCCTTTTTCGCGAAAGTTTCTATGTGTTTGATCCTACTTGATTATGGGAGTGTTTATTCTACCAATGCCCTGAAACAGTAAAAGGGGCCCGTCTGAGCAATTCTTAGACTTACTTGGCGTAATCTTTAAGCTTATTTCATGCCTTGTTACCCCCTCCATACACTTAGAAAAAGAAAAAGCCGTGCCGCAACCCTGTAAGTGATAAAGCTGAAATTCTTGTAGCGGCACGTTCAGCGTGACATCGATGTCGTGCCATTACGATCAGATAGTGCCAGTTCTAGTCTGATTTCATATCCCTGACAGGCTTCGCCAGATGAGGTCTTTGTTACATACCGAGCTGTTCGGTGCTGTCTCACTGTCTCTTCTATTCGCCAGGTCTAATCTGAACGTCGTATGCACGCTCCCGAGCGGCATTTAGTGCAAAAGAAGGTTGCAGTCAGTGGCAGGGGGAGTGGGGGGGGGGGGGTCAAAAAGGGCGTTGTAATAATTACACAATTTCTGGACAGCCCCTATCTACATGAAATGATGCCCCATTTGGTCCTAGTGTCGTTGAGGAGTGAGGAGTCACAGCGCTGTCTAACTTGATCCGAGTAGTCTAAGAACTGTCACATAGATGATCAAAACACAATGAAAACGGGCTTCATTTTGTTGCGGGGAATCTTCTGGGCCCATCACTCTGTAGCTAGAAATGATCGAAACCATATGGCCATGTACAAGCATTTGCAATGTCCTGACGTCGCTCTGAAGAAACCATGTATGAATGTGTAAATCTTTATGCTGAGAAAACAAAAGCATTTTGTAAGCTTGAAAACAAAACGACAAGAAACAAAAAAAGAAACAATCAAGCGATGGAGCTCTGCAATGGCGCTTGGACGGAAGCGTGGAAGGTCTTCTTTCCAACACACACTTTTTTGACGTACTTGTCGCCGTCGCGACGGAATCCCCTCAGCTTCTTTAAGGCCACTCCGGGCGTGTCGAGCACATCGAAGCGGATCGTTTCGACGCAATCGTCTGCGCGCATGAAGCGCTCCAGTTTTTCGCACATGATGTTGATGCCGTAGGCGTAGCGCACCTTTCGATTGGCAGAATTGTAGTCCCACTAAAACAGGTAGCGTTTGCTGAATTCGAATCATATTTAGCGTTTATATTTTCATTAAAACCATCCATGAGAAACTTGAAAAATTATTGTTTCATACGACTATTTAAATGACATTTTCTTTCCAACAATGCAGGCGTACAGCGAGTAAAAACTTTTTTACGTTGTGGGCCATCGACCAACAATTTTAATCTTGTTTGAAATACTTACGCAGTACGCAGATTCCATGGTGATGTTGAGGGTCGTCATATTGGGCAAGAGGAAGCGAAGCTTATCCAGGTTTTGCGGAATCGCCGCGTCGTCGTCCACCGTCACGCTGAATTCCTCTACGTTCGGATTTGGACGAAGGTCGTCACTGCTATAATCGGACAGCGTGAGGAACATAGGTAGGAGATAACCGCAAGGACTTTTCAGCTCCTATACACCCCCCCCCCCCCACCCCCGATCTTTATGACACGCCCATTTCGGTGATTATAAAAAAATCCGCTGTAGCTCGCCTTCGATAGCATTTGAAGACAGATCAGAAAGTTGTAAGCTGTAAAAATCATATGTGCAACGAACGCAGTTTTTCGGCGAAAACTCGACAATTTGATGTACACCCCCATCACCCCATACTCAAAATACAGACATAGGCCGTCGTTCGCCAATAAGGAAGAGATTAAACGAACTCACTACTCTGTGTCAAAGAAGAAGAACGGAATCCGCGCCTTACGCGGCCCATCAGGCGCTCGACAAAGCTTTTTCAGGGAACTAAACCGGAGGCATTCCTCGGAGCTATCGACGTGCCGATCGCCGCAGATGTCACCATGGACCTAAAATTCGGTTGGCAAAATTTATGCAAACCGGCTATATTGAACCTACCGCTTTCTTAGCGGGACATTCTGCTTCGCCGACGTTCTTGGACGATCTCTTTCGGACATTTGCCTTAGAAGAAGCGTGAAGGACCATGCTGCCCATCTTATGGCGTTGACCGAGGCGCAGCGCAGAAGCTTTAGCAGGGTCTATGCGAAACACTGTTGAACGCGAGTTTGTTGAGAGATTTTATACCATCGAAGAAGGTGGGCAACAATCGTCGGATCACCGTTCACTAAGCCGTCGGCGACTCTGAACCACTGCTGTTCTTTTTGGAGCAGTGGGGAACCAGTCAAAATTCCTTCACACGCGACGAAACCTTTTTTTTGTTTAATGGGGCCGTTCTCGCTATTTTGGAAGGTCCGAAATTACCGGTAAGGTGAAAAGTGTCATACAGATGGTTTCAAGAACATTTTTTAACATAGGTCTGGAGAGCCTTTTAGGGCCTTATACCGCATACCCGTTTTGACGAAAACGGGCAAGCTTTTCGTAGACCCAAAAATGTGACCCGAAATTTCAAAACACTTTCAAAATCCCAACATCGCCATCTTGAGCCAAAGCCAAGGGCGTAGCTAGGGGGAAAACTGAAAACTAGAGAAATAGAGAAAACTGGAGCCGTAACAAACTCCGTATCAATGGTGCCGCAGTATGTACGCTACGGTTGCCGACCTTTATTGGAACGTACCTGGACCGAATGCCCAAACGGTCGCGCAAATGATCGACCTGGACACTCCTTGGTTGCACCTCTCTTGGCCTGCGTTCTCGCATTTCCTTTATGGTCCTTGAGCTTGAGCAGCCGTACGGTCTCCTCTTCAATGTCCTCGATCATCCCGGCTAAGCGATTGAGCTGAGCCTCGAAGGTGTCCAGAGAGGCGATCTGCACGAGTCGAATGCTGACACTGCATTGGTAAGCATCGGCTCGGCAAACGTGAAGCTTCCATGTCTAAACGCCTTCTCCTGGGTCGGGTAAGCGGCTGCAGACGACAAAATGCACGAAAATCGTGTAGGAGAGCGTCTATAAAACAGATCAGCCAGATTTAGCATTTTTGACCCCCCCCCCCTCCCCGCCCCTTACCCTTTTGTCAGCACTTTTTGCACTAGGTCTAGAACGACGATCAGCACGGGGCTTTCCCCATGTCAGGCTGATGCCTGACAAATGGACAGCCAGACAGATAGGTCAGTATGTCATATGAAAAGGCAACTGATTACGGGGGCGATGGTAAAATGTACATATGCGGGCCAAAAGCCATTGATGGCGGGGCAAAAATATGGATTCTATAACATATACATATTCCTATAACAAAACATGGGTACCACAATAGATCCTATAACCACCCCATAAATCCCCCATCCCATTCGGCATACTGACCCGACTACCTACCGGCACGTCGCTCATTCGGCGAAGCGTGTAAAATACTTTGGTTTGTTCCCTCAGTTCGTAAACGCTGTGCCTGTCGAGGTGCTCTCGCTTGTATGCCGACACGAAGAACAAATTCGCATCATTCGAGTGAGTTGCATTTCGGAAGTAACAGGCGACGAATCCGCTGCTCAGCTAAAGCGAAGGTCTTGGGAGCCTGTGGATGGATGCAAAGGACAACAGGAGTTCGATACCGGAGAGACGGTGCGAATCGGCGATAGAACTTCCAAAGTTCGAACAGAATCCGAACATGGCAAGGTCAGGCCGACCCATCCTTACGATCAGCACCGTTGCGTATTTTTCTGCATTTTCTGACATTGGGCGTTGGGAGTTGTTGCAAATTTTCAGTATGGTCCATCACTTAGCCTACCCAGCTCACGATGGGGTGACCCGAAAGGTAGCTTACTTCGCAGACAGTCGTGGAGCCCGCTTCGTCACGGTCCCCTCCTGAATAATCCTCGTGGCCCATGAAGTCGGAAACGCTTGCTTAAGCTCGACGAAGTCCAAAATTTTGGAGCTCTCGAAGTATGCGTGGTTGTAGAGATCGCGCCAGGCTTCCAGCTCTCCACGTAGCTCGAGAATATGTCGACTTTCGAAGTCCGACGGCCAAATAATGTCCACTAGCCGCTTGGCGCGCTTCGCGCGCCGCGCGTCTAGGAAATTTTCGTTTGGGATGATGAAAGCAACGTGGCGAGTAATTCATTCTTTGGCCAAGGCTGTGGGATTCCCAGATGCAAGCACCAAAACAATGTTCGCAATCGGCTCACAAAGGGCTTTCATTTGAGGTATAACTCGATGTTCCTACGTGACCTCAGAAAATCGCCATTTTTGGGGGTTCGGACCCCTTTTTAGGGGTCCAAAAGGGGTCTTGGGACCAAAGGGAAGAATGATTTGTAATCCGCTCATGAAGGGCTTTCATTTGATTTATTACTCGACGTTCTAGCACAAACTCGAAAAATCGCCATTTTGGGGGTTCGGACCCCTTTTTAGGGGTCCAAAGTAGAGATCGGCGCAAGCATTCCGGCCCGTACAGCCGGCCCGTACAGACCCCTCCCGTACCGTACAGCCGTACCGTACACTTGTACGGCTCCCGTACCCGTACCCGTACAAAATTACCAAAATCTTCGCGAATTTGACCAAAATCCCAGAAATTCTCGCCAAATCGTCGCCAATGTGGTCCTAATTACTAACAATATGGACCATTTCCAAAAAGTAAGCAAAATAGAGCACATTTTGCCCAAAACAATTTTGCAAATTTGAAAAAAAATACTGTAATGGTCTAAAATGGGCCATAAACGCTAAAAATTCGCCGCTTTGTACGGGGTACGGGTACGGGGGCCGTACCGAGGGGGTACCCGTACCGTACAGCCGGCCCGTACTGACTCCCCCCGTACCGTACAAGCGTACAAAAAAGTACGGGTACGGGTACGGGTACGGGCCGTTTAACGGTACGGGCGCCGATCTCTAGTCCAAAGGGGTCTTGGGACCAAAGGGAAGAATGATTTGTAATCAGATCATGAAGGGCTTCCATTTGATTTATTACTTGACGTTCTAGCAAAAACTCGAAAAATCGCCATTTTGGGGTTCCGGACCCCTTTTTATGGGGTCAGAGGGGTCTGGGGACCAAAATGAAGAATGATTTGTAATCAGATCATCAAGGGCTTTCATTTGAGGCATTACTCGAAGTTCTAGCAAAAACTCGTAAAATCGCCATTTTGGGGGTCCGGACCCCTTTTTAGGGGGTCAGAGGGGTCTGGGGAGACCAAAATGAAGAATGATTTCTAATCAGCTCATCAAGGGCTTTCATTTGAGGCATTACTCGACGTTCTAGCAAAAACTCGAAAAATCTCTATTTTTGGGGTTCGGGCCCCTTTTTAGGGGGTCCCAAAGGGGTTCCAACCAATAAAAATATAAACTTGCTTCTTAGTTTTTCAAGGGCTATCGAATGATACCAAATTCGAGGGGGTAGCTTGAAATTTTTTTTCTTAGTCCCGAGAGCCGTTTAGGGTTGTATGGATTTGGTAGAGCTCGTGGGCTAGCTTGCTAAATTATAGATCAACTGTGTGTTGAGGGGTCGCGGTTTTTCGGTTTGTTTAGGGAAATTAATTAAAATCTTGACCCAAAGTCTTCAAAATCCGCCCCTACCCGGGGTAGGAGTGAAGTCCTGCCAATCCATGCGACCTGAGGCCCTGGTACGTCTGAAAAAAAGTGAAGTCCGGCCTAACCCGGCACCGGGCAAGCCCGGGTCTGGCCCTAGGGCCCAGTTTTCCAGGGTTCCCGAGGAGGATCCTGAAAATTAGCGTTTGCACAAGGGATTGTCGCAAGTTTTGACGAGCGGTTAAGCCTCGTTCATTTTACAAACTGACCGGGACTTCCAGCGTACCGTATTTGTGTAGTGGTGACCCTTCCTTTAATGGTGACCCTCCCTTTAATGGTGACCAGGTTTTTAAAATCCTGAAAAACCTCAACTTCAAACCTCACTCTCAACGCAGGTCGAGGCATAACCTCAACCTCAACTTCAACCTGAACCTTGAGGTTGAAGTTGAGGTTGGCGTTGAGGTTGAGGTTGATGGCGACCCCCCCCCCTCTCCTAATGGTGAGCCGCTTCCGGGCCTTATGAGAACTCGAAACTGGCTTTGAAGCCGACAAAGGCGTGCTGGTGCTCAACAAAGCGTAGAGCCGATGCGATAATTGACGCTTGTTGGTGTTACAACGAACCAAAATCTGTTGTTAGCGACCATGAATTTATACGGTAAAAGGCAAGTTTTTTGCCGCGTCGACGCCTGCCGGCGGGCCTTTTTAAATGATGACTCCCTTCTAATGGTGATCCCCGTTCCGGTCTTTATGCAGAATGGTGAACCGGGGTCACCATTACAGGAAATACGGTAGTCGTTAGGTCTGCTTCGTCATTGCACTTACCTCTGATAGTATTCGAGTAGCATTGACTTCACAGGAGCATACGGCATAAGGCTTGGTCTCGACGCGTCCTCGAGCGAAGGAACAAAGAGCAACGTTAGGCAGAATAATGCTTGGTGCATTTCTAATCCCAAAAAGCATTCATGCATACGCCGATCGTTAGCAGCAGCGTTACACGCTTTTTGTACTCGCTATGCCAAGTAAAAAGGAAAATCGTTCTGAATGCAAGCACGATTGCTAAGTATCGATCCGCAACTTTATTCCGGGGGACGCCATGTGCAGCGTTGGCCAGCATCCAGCGCCGTCTTCGGTGTGTGCTTTGTTTGCTTAAGGTCAATCTTGACCCGCCTCGGTCATTCCAAGAAATGCAGTTGACGCCGCACGCAACCGACGTTTGCAACCGCCGATTGCAAGAAAGCGCAAGCGGTAGGACGGGCATATATAAACGTACCGTATTTCTTCTTATATAGCCCCGCCTCTAATAGAGCTCCCCCTCTAATATAGCCCCACCATCCCAAAATTTTCGAGATATGCCTACAATGAGGTTCCTTAGAGGTAGTCAAAACATGATTAGCAGTTCAACAATGCAGAGCATGTCTATTAAACGATGACTGCTCCACTTTAGACCAGTTTTTACTTTATCATGTTCCTCGCCGTAACATGTCTTTGACTTGCCCTTACGTTTTCCGTCATGTTTCTCTCCGTAACATGTGTTTGGCTTACAGGTAGTGTTTTTCCAAAGTCCCAATAACCTACGTTTATACCTACGAAGAAAGCACGTTTAAACAGCATTTTGCAGCAAGTGTGCCGTTCTGAGATTGAGATTTGCGACGTAAATATTTTAGTTTCTGGGCCGCTACAAGTAGACAAAAGGGGAACCCCTACTAGCTGTTTCAGATGTGACTAACATTACGTTAAACGCATGTAAAACACTGTGAATNAGCCTCTATTAGAGAGTGCTCCTCTATTTTTTTACCTTCCCCACAGGTGCGCTTCTATTAGAAATGCGCCTCTATTAGAAATGCGCCTCTATTAGAAGTATTACGGTATGCCAACACAAGAGTTCAACTGGCTTTCTAATCGTATACATGGATCAAGAAGCGTATTTGCAGTCAAGTTCTTAAGATTATTTCCCGCAATACTTTCCCTACAGACCTGCTTCAAAAACTTCCGCGAATGAAAAATCAAGAGATAACTGACAATTAGTTTGCTCTTTGCACGGCCCGTCTTGTCTATCGAACGGCTTGAACAAAAAGTACGTTGTTACTAGGGATCGGCATTGGACCACCGGACCGGACTCAGGACCGGACCAGTCCGGTCCGGTTTGGCTAACCGGACCGGACTACAGTGGGTCCGGTCCGGTAAATTCCCATTGAGCTTTTGAACTTACAGGACCCGGACCGGACTCAGGACTAGTCCGGTCCGGATAAATCCGGTCCGGTGCCGATCCCTAGTTGTTACGTAGTGTGCTGTTTGTGTGGGGCGAGGAGCTTGAGAGTGCGGCAGCGCAAGCATCATTGTCCTCTCTGTGGCATCTCATAGCATCGGCGATCAAAGTCTCGAGGCGTTTTACCTGTAAACGCATGACACGTTTCCAACCGCAAACGAGCCTCAAGAAGGTGGAGACAAAACGAAAGTCAGCGGGAGAAGCGACATGCAGCAAGCGTCAAACACGGGAATTTGATTCTGTTTGCATTCGTTTGCCAAAATCCAGGGACTATCGCCAGGGTTTCCGCGGCTTTCACGTAGTTCGGTCACTTTTGTTTCGGACACTGTGCTTTCGGTCACGGGCTTAGCACTGCTATTTGACCTCCGTCCACGCTTAAGCTCAGGTTCGGGCTCTGTCTGTTGCTTATTGCTTACTCTTAAGCACATGCCGTGACCGACATAACCGTGAAGAACTCTACTAGGAATCTACGCACGATTTATCTAGCTGCCTCTACTTTACTGGCTCCCAAGAAAAAAGAAAACTGCTCTTCTGGCTTGGGTTTGCGAGTAGCTCCAAGTTGGTGTGTCGGCACGGGTGGTCGGCCGGGGGTGGAGGGTGGGGATTAGGTCGGGCCGGCCGGCCCGGTGGAGAGGTCTGGTCAGGCTGTGGGAGAGCGGTCAGATCGGGCTGAGTGGTCGACCCGGTGGTGGGTCAGCAATTTCATGGCGGTCGTCCGTCTATGACATAAGGGGGGGCCCTTGGGTCTAAAAAGGTGGAAATGAATGGCAATTTTTCCTTGCCATTTCCACTTCCCACTATCGACATTTGCCGCCATTTCAATTTCAATTTCCGGAAATGGAAATGGGAAAACCCTGACCGCTTGGCAACGAAGAGTTTCTAAACTCCATTTCTTTTCCTTTCTTGGCAAATAAATTTTACCGTGTTCTGCAGTTGGTCCAGCTCGTCCCTTAATCGTAATCGTCCCATTCCTGGCCGTTCGTCGTCGAGCGACGTCACTCGGTCTGCTACTTCGGTCCCATGCCGCGTGTCCACGTGCTCCTTTGCGTTGCCAGTCAAATGTCCACTCAGTTCAAAGTAGCAGAGCTTGCTCTTGGAGAGCTTTTCGTGGCCCGTTCGATCACTTCGCGTTCTGTCGGGTACTCTTAAAAACAGAAGACATGTTCAGCACCTTTCAGTATTTGTCTTGTCTACACCCCAATAATCGTTGAAGTGCACGAGGGCACGGCCATCAAGTGACATTGGTTCTAGCTTAGGAACACTGAAGACTTTTGAGAAGCATTATAATGAAGCCGTCGACGGCGAAAATGTGGTACGGGTACACCGAAAATTCTATTTCAGTTTGCTTTATTCGGCGATACACAACATGGCGACAAGCCATCCAGAAGTGTTCAGAGTATCAAAAAGTACAACAAGGTTTTCTCGTTCGGCGGCTTGTACTTGAAGGTCTGCTCGCCACTTTCCGACTTCCACTCATCGTATCGCATCTCCCGAAGAGAGGTGTAGCCGTTATTCTCAAAGAGCTAAACCAAAGCACGTAAAGTTAAGTCTAAGCACTAAGACGGTAAGGCATCGGGCAGGGCACTAACAAATCTTAATTTTTCCTTCTTCTTCGCGAATTTATTTCGAAGTTCATCCAAAGTTTTCGATAATTTTCTTAAAATAAAAAAAATCGCAGAAATCGTCATCACGCTGCCGGTTCCATGTTCCTTGAGCCAAGCAGTTGTCGTATGAGAAGAACTTACCTGCTGCGACTTGAAGGCGGATGCACCCGTAAATATGCCTTGGCATCCGGCTAGAAAAAGTTCATCCAAGTTGTGAGTGATGAGCCTATGTGCCAGTCCGCGCCGCGCGTAGTTCTTCGAGACCGAGAGAATGTTCATGCATGCGAGCGTGTCGACCTCGCTGGCCACCAGGGCCCATACCCGTTCCGCAACAAGGGCCAAAACTGGCGATATCACATTTCTAGCCTGACTTTGTGGAAAGAGATACGGTCTTCTACACTTCTTTTCCGGCTAAAAGGCGTATGGATCAACGATATAAAACCGAGGCTCCCTTTTGGGCGATGAGTTGTTTAAGGGTCTCGAGCTTTGAAGCCCGTTTCACAACAAGGGCCAAAACTGGCGATGTCAAATTTCTGGCCTGACTTTGCGGAAAGAGATACGGTCTTCTACTGGTCTTTTCCGGCTTAGACGCATAAAAATCAACGATATAAAACGAGGCTCCCTTTTGAGCGATGAGTTGTTTAAGTTTCTCGAGCCTTGAAGTCCGTGCCGCAACAAGGGCCAAAACTGGCGATGTAAAATTTCTGGCCTGACTTTGTGGAAAGAGATACGGTCTTCTACTGTTCTTTTCCGGCTTAAACGCATAAAAATCAACGATTTCGAACGAGGCTCCTTTTTGGGCGATGAGTTGTTTTAAGTTTCTCGAGCCTTGAAGTCCGTGCCGCAACAAGGGCCAAAACTGACGATGTAAAATTCCTAGCCTGACTTTGTGGAAAGAGATACGGTCTTCTACTGTTCTTTTCCGGCTTAAACGCATAAAAATCAAAGATTTAGAACGAGGCTCCCTTTTGAGCGATGAGTTGTTTAAGCTTCTCGAGCCTTGAAGTCCGTGCCGCAACAAGGGCCAAAACTGACGATGTAAAATT
>JNEY01001505.1:0-13242 GCA_020875895.1 Aphelenchus avenae
CGACTCCTTGTGCATTTCAACATGAGCTCGATTTTCACTGGTTATTGGCACACCAATTCTAATGGACATCAGGGTACGTTTACCTCAAACCAGATATCAAAAAAACCGTTACGCATCGTTTGCCAGACTTGCTCCTAGGCGGCGGACATGGGAGCAGCTCTGGGAAAACTCGTCAGTGCTACAGTTTATTGTAAACCAATACCTGCCTGGCTGTAAGTACCTAGTTAATAGTTAGTATACACGGATGCTGAGTACAGGGCAACTGATTGTTTATGAAAAAGCAAGACGCTTGAGCTGCTTCATGCATAGAGTGCTGTCTCCGGGGACAGCTGCTCGTACGTCTCGTCCTCGCATAGGGCCTTCAGGTCTTCCTTGCCGATCTTGTCGAGGAACTGCGCCTGAAAATTCATGATGAAAAATTCACACGAAAGCGCTTTGGAAGCTTACCTTCAGATCGCTCAATAAATTACAACTGTCGAGAGCGACGATAGCGTCCTTCAGCCTTATTTTCTCGACAAGGAACTGCTCGCACTTCTCGAGGTACAGCTTCGCGTCGAATCTGTCGGCGAGTCGCAGTACTGCGACGAGATTGTTGGCTAAAGCATTCTGACATGCTCCGAAGGGATCGAGGCAGGGTGGGATACAAAAGATTAAAATGATTCACCTCACCACGAAAATTCCGTGCCTCGATATGTCCTGAGGTCCGGCATGTTATATGTATCCTATTGATAGAAAGCCCTTAGGGAGTCGCAACTTTTTTTTGGGTCTTCCCTACCAAAGGTGGGAGGCCGAGGAGAAGGGCGAAAGTACATACCGTCGATGGGACTGCATGGCGGATTGATGACCTTCATGAAGGCCACAAGGTCCTCGTGCTTCACATCGTCAAGCGCAATTTCGTCCTTGCGACGGTCGTCGAATTCGACGTAGAACAACGCCTCGAAGTAGTCGCAGCTAGCCGCAAGAACCTGAATAAGGATGTAACTTGAGCCACGTGACGGCATCGGACATGTAACGAGAATGCGCCATTAACTCACGCCTTTGTTCGCGTAAAGCTCCCGGCCCTCCACGACGAGCTTGACGTCCGTGCAGCGCCGCTTCGTTCCGCTGGCACCTTCGGCCACCGCCGAAACCGACGACATGAATGCCGTGACGCTGCACTCGACGGTAACCCTGTTGTTCTTGATGTAGCCGTTCGCGGTTTTGAGCATGTCCTAAAATGATAGCCTCGATGATTTTGGAGTAGAACTGACATTCACACGACGTCCGCTCCTTATCTGTTTAAGTAGCCTCTCGCGTGCGCTAACGAGCACCCAACGACGCTAGCTGGGGTTTTACAAGGCCGTTTCCATTTGCAAAGATTTCTGACAAAGATCGTCAGGTTCGGCTGCTATGCAGGGGAAAATGCATGCTTCTACATGCGATACCTCTTGGTACGTGTGACTGACTGATGACTGAATACCTGCACACATAGCATGCATAAGTACACGTATGCATGCTCGTTCATGCGATACCGCTCTGTACGCATGACTGAATGCATGCATGTCCGAAGCATGGCATGCTGCATGCATTTTCTAAGGATCAAATTATCTCTGGATTACCGGCGAATAACTTCCGATTACAGTCTGTCCAGTTGTTTACGCGAAAAGACCTCTCGCACTGAGGGGCACATCGCGACAGTTCGAAACTTTTGGCACATCGCTCCAGCGCTTTATTTCATAGTGATCGGATTGTTGTGAACAAGGAAATCAAAATCGCACGACAGAGACTTATAGTGAAGTCCGAATTTGGATTCCTAGTGCACGCAATAATATTCTCAGTAGCAGTCGGAACATGCATGAATCCGCTTACCTCCACGCGCAACAGACCATCGAAGCCCCAGTTGTCATCTGCATTCACGAATTCCTCGCTCAGTCTTCTCACGACATCGTCAACGAGGGTGTTGACGACGCGAAAGACGCACGTAGCTTTGCACTTTCTCCAGGACTGACCGCCGTCGCGAGAACAGTACACGTAGGCGCCAATGTGTGGGACGCCATTAACAGTCCTGCGGTATGCTTCAAGATGCCATCGAAGACCGCACAGCATGAGGGGCTGACTCGTGCGGCGATTTCCACGTCCAGGGTCACTTTTGAAATAGTTGCGAGCGTTGTCGATGGTAAGCGTCAGCTGACCACGTTGGCGTCCTGGAGTGGCCATCGTAGGAATGATGGAGGTCGACCGCCTGAAGTGAAACCAATTAAACGTGGGTATTGTAATCAAAAAAATTCACTAAATTCATTTCCTGGAGACGTCTCAAAGGCAGAGAAATGGCCTATTGGGCTCAGGTTTTTCGGCCTTTTGGTGCCTAACAACCTGCGATATTTTTGGCCCCGGAACAAACTCAGGAAGATATATCTATGCATTTACAATACTCTTCATCCACAGAAAACAAGCTCTCAAAATGGTTGATGCAGCAGATATATAAACGAGCGGTTGACCTTTAAATCCGAACTTCTAAGGTGTGACTCACAGCGTGTCCAATAGACGCAAAAAGAGCTTTATGAACTCCACTCGTACTTTCTGAACGAAGCTAAAAAATAGCAGCATGCGCATGCATCGATTGCCCAGCGGCAGCAACGTGAGGCCGCATCCGACGCATAAGCGACCAACACTATGAAAACACCGCTATGCAAGCGGCGGACGCTTGCGTAGGACTACAAGATGGGCGAAAAGCCGGCATTTGTGCGATTTGTTAACGGACTCAATATACCGGGAACCAAAATACTAGAAGCGTGATGCTTTCAAGTGGATATTAAAATTTATGCCAAAACGTACTTACTAAAAACGGTATCTCTCGACAGCGCGCTATAAAGGTTCCCCAGGCTTTCTGAAAGGAAATCGAAAAAAGCAGTCTCTGCGTGCATGCACGACTGACGAAACATGCACGCATGAAGACAGAGCGATGGATGTAAACTTCATGATAAAAGTAGCACAAAATTATCGAAACATGCACGCATGAAGACTGCCCGTCCTACGCCATGAAGATCAATTGCCCGCAACCTCTAGCCAAGCCATGCTTGTATGGGTGCCAGAGTGATAAAAAGGGACATTGGGAAAAGAAGGATGCAAAGAATCGGGACTACTTGATGCCATTGCAGTACTTATGGATGCCATTACATCTAAACAGCAATCTATACGCCTAGCTTGTTCGTGCTTAGAAACGATTTCTGCGGAAGCATGTTGACCTACACTAGCAAGAGGACGAGAGATGTCTCTGCCGTCTCCGGTAGAGACCAGTGTCTTTTGAACTCCCACTTGTTCGCAACAACTACCACTACCACTACCGCCCCAAACGACCACTACCAACTACACTACCACTTCCGTCGAAGTCGAAAATTAACCAATACACTACCAATGCAACTATCACTACCAGCAGCAAACCAAAAACGGGTCATTACTGGCGCAGCACCCAGAAAAATCAACGTGTTAGGTGGTGGTTCAAGTTCCACTACCACTACCGGGAGTGGTAGTTCAAACCACCGGTAGGGACGCTTTTTGCGCTCGGATGCGAACCATTTTTTTCATTTGTACCTGCTGCAGTTGTGTAATCGGCCCAGTCGTTCGTAGGCGAAGCGCCCTATTTAATTACCTGGCGCACACGAGTGATCCGTCTAATCATTTATTGCACTAGCACGTGCCAGGCTAGTACAAGTCCTTAGCTAGCCGACGATCACATATTCCGTAGTCGTGGACGTGACAGTACTATCGAATGACCGGCACAATCTGTCGGTCAGTTTTAATCTAAGCCGCGGAGGACCTGTTGGATAGTTTATGGTGAATAAATACGTGCCTGGGTGTAAGCATTTATCGGCAGGCACATACGGATACTGAGTAAAACGCAACTGAACTTTTACGGAAAAGCATGACGCCTGAGCTCTTTCACGACGAGGAGTGCCGTCTCCTTGGACAGCTGCTTGTAGGCCTCCTCCTCGCTTAGGGACTTCAGGTCCCTTTTGCCAATCTTGTCGAGAAGCTGTACCTAAAATGATACAACAATACGCACAAAAGCGCCTTCAGAGCTAACCTTCAAATCGCTGAGCAAACCGCAGTCATCCAGAGCGATGATGGCGTCCTTCAAGTTCATTTCGTCGACAATGAACTGGTCGCATCTTTCGAGTAACAGCTTCGCGCCAAATCTGTCGGCGAGTCGCAAGACGGCGATGAGGTTGTTCTCTGAATGTTCGGATGCCGCCTCGTGAAACTTTTTCTTTCCAAATTACAGAAACCTCCAGCAAACTGGTGGGGAAAGTCGAAAGTGGTCATCACGGAGAAAGGAGAACTGACAGGAAGTGCGATTTTTTCAGCGCACATTTGCTGAATATTTTTAGCGCAAAAAAACATGCAATGTGCAAATTTGGCGCCTGTAGCTGGCTACAACCAGCGTTTTCTTGAAGAAAACGCGGGGTAGCAAATTTCAGCACGTTTGAAGCCTACTGCAAATGGTTACGAACTAGGAGCTCCTACGAGAACTACGAGAACTTGCCGTCGATGGAAGCGCACGGAGGATTTGATGACCTTGAGGAAGGACACAAGGTCCTCTTGATTCACATCGTCAAGCTCGATTTCGTCCTTGTTACGGTCGTTGAAGTCGCCGTAGAACAGCGCCTCGAAGTAGTCGCAGCTAGCCGCAAGAACCTGAATTAAAGATATAACTACCTACATTCGCGAATGAAATAAAGATGTAATGGAATGTAGAATTAACTCACGCCTTTGTTCGCGTAAAGCTCCCGGCCCCGCACGAGAAGCTTGACGTCCGTGCAGCGCCGCTTCGTTCCGCAAGCACCATGCGCTACTTCCGAGAGCGACGACATGAATGCCGTGATGTTGCACTCGATGATGAACGTGTTGTTCTTGATGTAACCACTCGCGGGCTTAGAAATGGCCTGAAAGGGTAAACTCTACAATTGTCGCAACAGAATTTGTCGCACATTGATGTGAAAACCGCTGATCTTTTAGACCTATTATTAGACACGATTAATAGGTTCGTCTAATTGGACTTGGAATCAGCGCGCTTTGGTTTCAATTAAGCCGTTCCGAGCGCCTTTCGTGTTCGGGAACCGAAATTCGATTCAGAACGCTCGCTACTAAGCACTTTCGTTGCTTCGAATTCCGAGTCGTATTTTGCCACGAAATGGAGAGTTAAAAATATATAACCATGCCCGAACGAACTTGAATTCTTAATCCACGTGATGATATTCACTGCAGCTGTCGAACACACAAATTTCAGCTTACCTCCACGGGCAAGAGATCGTCATAACCCCAGTTGTCAGTGACATGCGTAAATTCGTCGCACGTTCTTCATACGACATCGTCCGCGACGGTGTTGACAACGCGAAAAATGCACGTAGCTTTGCATTTCCAGGAGTCTTCGCCGTCGCTAGAGCAGCAGACGTAGGCACCAACATGTGGGACTCCATTCTCCATTTTGCGGTACGCTTCAAGATGCCATCGAAGACCGCACAGCACGACGGTTGGGCTCTTGCGTTCGCTTCCTGCTGCAGGGTAACTTCTGAAGTACTCGCGAGCGTTGTTGATGCTAAGCGACAGCAGGCCACGTTGGCGTCCTGGAGTGGATATGGTGGGACGTAAAGGAGATCGCCCTCCTGAAATGCAAACAATAAAACGTGCATATTTCGTTCCGAAAGTCCCCCCCCCCCAGTTCAGGAGATTGTAGAACGTACAGAAACTAAGCCATTGCTTAAGCAATGAAATAGTTCAAGCGGTAAGAGTACTTGTGACAATATCAAATTTTCTACGATTATCGCAAGGTATTAGCTATTGCGAAACGTGTCTAGCAACAAACTGCGGACCGGTATGTTTCGCAGTTCCTGTTAAGGGGGTTTTGCATGTTGGGTCAACAGCACAGGTACTTTTTCCAATGCGAGACCGTCGTAGTCAACGGACTGATACTTCAAGTCAAAGATAATCGCGACGGCTTCATTAATCCGCTGTTAGACACGATCAACATCCTGCTAGCAGCAGTAAACACTTGCTGCGACGCGTACTCATTGCGCTTGCGCGTTGCGATGACTCATGCGGATCGATGCACGAGTCGGTCGGACGGACCGACAATAACAAGTGGCGCTCAGCACGCCTTTCGTCGGCGGCCAGAAGAAATATTTCGTCATAACGAGTCAGTACGCTAGAGCACTTGTCATAATTGCTATAGAATGCGACGCTCCGTCGCCGGGCAAGAAACAAGGTGAACGCAAAAAGTAAACTCAAAGTGGTCTGCGTAGAGTTCTATTAGGTCCAAAGCAATACGCAGGAATAGCACTTGATTGACCGGAGCTCCCGGACGAAAACGTTGCCTCTCAGTCGCCGGCAAAGCACGCTTCTTTGTCCTTTTACGAAATCACTATTTTCGTACAAAAACCGAAGCAAAAAAAATCTGCCTCGATATCAAGTGCTCCGGAATAGTCCCTCCTACCCGGGTTGCATACGTAATCAGTTTTCGAATATTTGAGTTCAGTTTTAGTTTCAGGCAAAATTCACTTTTTCTCATTTTGTGGCGGTTTCTGTGGTGGTTTCTCTGGTGGTTCCAGTGGTGCTGGGAATGTTTTCGTGGTTCGCGAAAAGGAACTCGGGAAAACGTGAAGTTCCCTCTCTCCAAGTGCTGCGAGCTGGACGGAACTTAGACGTCTCTGTTTTGGCTTTCGATGACCGCAAAACGACAGCGAGGCACTAGGCAATAGCAAGAATAGAGGAGTCTATGTCTAGGAAGTGGCACGGTTTTGCAGCCTACTAAAAAGGCATAATGTCGTAAATAGCATCGATCGTCGAAACGTCACTTGTACTCGTTGAGCAAGTGCACAACGGTCTCTTTGCAGAGCTGCGAAAGGATGTCCGCGGCCGTAAGCTCCAGATTTAACGTGGCCACTTCACTCTAGCTTCAGGTACTCAGCTAGAATTCGAAGTGAAATGCACGAAAAAGTGCGTTGCTCCATCTGCACGAACCGTCCCAAGGACACCGTCTTCGCCTGCGGCCACACTTGCTGCGAAGAATGCGCATCCGAGTGGAAGGAATGCTACCACAACTGCACGACCGAGAGGCGTCAGCAACCCGTCAAATACCCATTTGAAATTGTTTACGTCTTTTTTTAGCAACATCAGTGCTTTGAGGTTTTTAACCGTTTCATGCAGTAAAGAGAGTCAAATAAGTTGTGGCTTGGTTCGGCCCAAACGCTGTGCGGCTTACTATTTTAAAAAATCTGTCGGACATGACCGAGCTCGCGAGTACTGTCGTTTAATAACGCCGTTTATATCTGGACGCTCCCTAAACGAATGACGCTAAAAGGATCGCAACAGCACCAACACATTTGTCACACTTTCTGCATGGCCAGAGGTATAACGGGACATGTATGGAAAATAATTTTGTGAAATGCTTTTCAGTTAGACGAGATCCCAAGGCCGCACATTCACAAAAATCTGGTTTTCCACGTAAGGGGACCAGAGGTGCCATGCCAACCAGCTTTTATTGCAAAACAAATAAATGCACGTCAACGCGGAATTAGTTATGTCTGGTTGTGGTGGTTATGGGAAGAGGAAGATTTGACCGCAGTTGGAGTTGTACGTTCCGTCGTTTGCGGACGTCAGCGTGAAGCTGGGTCCCGCAGTGCGACCCACGGTGAAGTTGACATAGCTCAGCTCGTACCAGACGAACCGGAACCAGACAGGCACAACGGCCGATCCGGACAACCCGTCCTTGAGGCCAAAGACCTCCTTGTCGACGGCTTTCCTGACCTGATCTTTTGCGGCCTTGCAGAGGACTTGAGTTTTCGACGAGCTGAATAAACGCGCATTTCTTTGTGCTGACTAAACGAGATCTCACAGAACCGCATCCACAATTTTGGCCTCCTTGTCCTTACTTTGATCCCATGTGTCATTCAAGCCGACGCTCAAGTCCGATGTTTTGAAGTACTGAATGAAGTAGCTCACGCCATGACTGTTGGAGCTTTTGACGTGACAATTGTTGTGGCTCTCAATGAACTGCATGTCACTGTGGACTTTCTGTTGCAAAAGTGAGACGAGCACTGGGATCGAGACCCTAGTTACTGGAATTTGGATTTAAAATCGGTGTGCCATTGGTATGGAGTGAGGGGTCCAGGTGGCCGTAACCGTTCACTCTGCATTGGATAAAAGAGACCGTGGCTAGGCGACGATCGTCGAGAGCATCTTGCACCACGCCATCTCGAAAAATGCTTATTTTGTTAGGAACTCGGGTCGCCGTTGGGTGCTCGTCCGGCCGCTCGTCGGGAGTCCGCCTGAAGAGAGAGAGGAGATTAGAAATCCGCAGCGCTATCCACCAGGGATGCGGGATGAAATCTTAGAGAGCGATACCGATACCGATACCGATACTAAAAACCCGATAGTATCGGTATCGATTCGATACCGATACCGATACTTATCACATTTCCGCGGTCATTTGCGTTAAAATAAGTCAATATTTTAACGCAAAAAATAGAAAAAATTCAGCAAAAAAATTATGTAATCCTTAAAAGGGGTCCGACTCTTGATTACATTTGATTGCAGGGTAGAGGGCGGCGGTCAAGGCCATGATTACACAATCAGCACTAGATAATATGGCCCACCGCTAGGCGCCGCCCAGAGCAAATTTTGACTATATTTTGCGGCGGCCTGCGGCGGGCCTATTTTCAGCTCAGTCTTGAACATGTTTTGACCACGTTTGCCCAATTTCGTCTAAATTTTGTTAACGTCGCCTGCGGCGGGCAGTCTCGGTTCTCTAGGAATTGAATTTTTTTTAAGTACCGAGAGAGAGCCAAGCCAATTTCAAGCAAAAATTGCTGGACGGCCCCTAACTGAGCATGTTTTAAATGGTTTGAGATGGAATTGGTTAGGTTTGCGTCAAGATTTGCGTTGAATTTCGGCTGACGGAAACACTAAAAAAATCTCAATGCGGGCAGATTTTCTCATGACCGATACGGATACCGATATCGATACTAAAAACCCGATAGTATCGGTTTTCGATACCGATACCAATACCGATACCCGCATCCCTGCTATCCGCTAGGACATGGTCCACGCGATGTCGAGTGCGTTGGGGGCGCCCGCATTCGGTCGGTGGTCGTCGGTTGATCGCCTGCCGCTGGTCCGTTTCTCACAATTTACTTCTCTTGCTTCTTCACAGTTGCGTGCTAAAACTTATGGGAACCTGAAAGAAAGTAAGTTTGATATCGTTCTGTAACCGCATAAGTATGCCCCGGAAATCCTTGGCCGCAAAGGTTGTTACAGGGTTTTCTTTGCCCTTGTACGTACCCCTTAATGGGGTCCTTATTCCGTGCACGGAGGGACTATTAGGAAGGGTAATTCTCAGAAGCAACCATGGACAAGTGCCCCAAACGTCGGACACGAGCCCACCGGCAGGTCTCGAAGTTCGGACACGTAGTGCCGCAGGCCGGACGGTTTGACCAATTTCGATTACCACATCCAGACCTGACGCACCGGGTCGATTATAGAGGGCAAGAGGAATTTACTAGCCGACTGCTCTAAGCGGAACCGAAAAAGTCAGAAATCATTCATTCCTCCGAGAACAGGCACATCGGACTGAGCACAAGATGAACAACATATTTATGGAAACAGAAAGATTTGCCCGCATTTCCGTTCGTACTTTCCATTATTGGTCGAAGTCAGTTCGTAGTTCTTGCCAGCGAGGCGACCAACGCTGAAATAGCGATAAGCCAGCTCGTACCACACGAACTCATTCCGCACCTTATCGCCGCCAGCCCAGAGAATCCATTCTCAACGCCAAATGCCTCGCGTCCGACGACATTATCAATCTCGTGTTCAGCGGTCTCACAAAGGTGATTCGTTTTATCCGATCTAAATTTGTTCGTTGATTCATTCTCTGCAATTGAGTCACGTCAGCATATTTGGCAATTTCAGCGCTCTTCCCGTTTATATTATTTCATGCTTTTATATTTTTAAAATTCCTTTTTAAGGATGAAAACTGTTTTCCGATAAAAGGCAAAATGCCTCGGGTAGTCGTATAGTCATTTTTCGGAAAATGTTTATAACTGCTTACAAAACGGCGTCCACTATCTTCGCCATCTTGTTCTGCACTGCGCTCCAAAAGCCTACGACCTCGCTGTCGCGGTACGTCGGATAGTAGCGAATGAAATAGCTCACGCCCTTCTCGTTGATGCTCCCTATGCTTTGGTCGACCTCACTAGGGAAGCACTGGTTGGCCGGATCCTCTTCCCCTCGCGGCAGGGAGGTAAGAACTTGGAAAGAGATTCTAAAGAACACAATTATATCACCTTTAGTATTGAGTCGTTATGGCGGGTCATGCATGACGGTGCCGTGAACTTTTGCTGTGATCGCGGGTGCTCTCCCCGAAGCATAGCCAGGTCCGCCGAGACCCGTTTTTGTGTAAAATGCACGGATTTTTTGCTTGTCCACGCATGCGCCTTACTGCCCTCTCTCCGACACTGGAAACAATGGATGCCAAATAAGCTTACTCGGGATGTCCGCCGTTCGTGTACACGTCCGAGAGGATCTGGAAGATCATAGCCGCAATGCTCTGATGCTCGTCAGCTCTGTCCACCCACTTCTTCGGTCTTTCAAGGGTTTTAGCAAATTCGCCCAGAACTGCATCCTTCGCTGTGCGAAGGGCTGCCTTCAGACCAGCGACCTGAAATACGTGCGGGTTCGAACCGCATTGTATTCGCCTATTGAGACGGAAGCAGAGCTGTTAATCGGTTCAAACGGGTCAGTTAGTTTTTCTGACGGCATCCGTTTTTTAGCGGAACCAGTTAGGTTCGGTGGATCCGACTACCCGAAAAAAAATGCCGAAAAATGGCGAAAAAACGGATTTTTCGAATAACTCGATTTTATTAGAAAATTGGAATATACGCCATATAAATTCCGGTTATAACAACCAGTTGTAAGACGTATTTTCTGTAGTAGCCGTTCGGTCCTTTTTGCAGCGGCATGCTTATGCAACGTGAGTACCTTAGTCTCACCTTATAAAGTGAAGTGGACGACGCATAGTGCCTGTCGTTAGTATATTCCGTCGTCGACCGGGTCCACGACGTCGACGCCTTATTGCTGGAAATAGACTGTACGGTCGTCCTTGGCGTCGCCCGCGGTTCATTGAAGATCTCAAGACCATTCAACCACTGTTGCATTATGCTTGTAAGGCTGTCATCGTCCCAGGTTATCCAATCTTCCTTCACTTCCGAATAAAGCTGCCGGATCGTGAGACAATGCCCATAGACTCTGATCTGAAACGTCGATTGAGCGTGCAAGTGTAACACTCATGGACCTTTCAGAACTGCGTTCTATGTGGGTCCTATGTGCCGAGCTATAAAACACGGTAGTAAACTCAAACATCTAGTGCCTTTTTTTGCTTTCGTCAGACGACGGCCCAGGAGGAGAGTCAACGGCCACATGACGGGGGGGATGATAAGATGTGGAGCATAAAAAAGTACGGGTTTATGGTGGCGCATTTGAGTGGGGACGGTCCCCGTTGGTAACTAATGTGGGCAAGAACAAACCTCTTGGAAAGGTATGTTGTTGCCACGATCGTTTCGTAGATAGTTCTGTTGTAGTCCACGTAGCGAACCAGGAAATTTTGAAAACACCTAAAATCAAGAAACCTGATGGAAGGACGAGCCCTGCGGCTGCCTATGTAGTAAGGGACCGTCCAGAAAATGTGTAATCATTACAGGTGGATGGTTGGGTATCGAAACCCTCCAAATTTCAGTGCAAAAAAAAAATTACAGCAGTGGAAGAGGGTGGGTGGGTGGGGTCAAAAAACGGCGATGTAATGATTACACATTTTAACGACAAAGTTCTCCTCTATGCCCGCCCTAGCATGCATGCGTGCTCGCTCTAGCATGCTAGCAGGAGACCCCTTATCCTTGTCTAAATGCGACGTAGGAAAAAACTAATGCTAATTTCGGAGTCTCCAGGTACAAATACCCTATGGGGCACAATCGGGCAAAAATAGACCCTTCCTACCCGCTCGGCACACCCGCTCGCTATAGGATATAAGCAAACCCCCGTGTCCACTGACTATTCCTGCAAATGACCCTGGTGTGGCAAGAGGGCCCCCTTTCATCTCCACCTGCCCACGGTCCCGCAACGCCCTTACTTACATATTTTCGTGGCATTTGAACTAACGACGATCCTAGTGTTGGAACGGAGAGGAGATCTTCGTAGGCGCAGACGGATCTAAGTCACTCCGAAAGTACGTACTGGCCTTGTTCGACGAGATGTACGCATTCAACAATATAACGCGGTATTCGGATTCTCCTTTTGTGCGTATTTTCTCGGCAAAGGGCGACATCGGGATGCCACTGGCAGAAGGCCGTGTGCTAATGATTTTACTCTAGACGGCGTGGTGTCGTTAGCGACGATAATCTGAGGTCAGCCCAATGGCGCCTAGCCGTTCTTCACTGGGTATCTGAGTAACGCTTTTCAGTTTTCGGCTTTCCTGAAGGCGCTGGTCCGGATTTTGTACCCCGGGGTGTTTTCGTGGGTTCTTAGTCCGAATATGACGTCCGTTTGACCCCAAGCTGGGCGGGAAATGCCGTGTCACGGCATGCCGTGCCACGTCACGGGAAAACGGAAAGTCGTGCGTTCGCCGCGAAAACGTCACCGGTGGTAATCGAGCTCACTGAGTCGGAATCCTTCTTCCGATTTATGCCAGTGCGCCTCCGCTACCGCTACCGTCGTCTCTTTAACCGTGGGACTGGATTCATGATTAGCACTTGTCGCGCAATCCTCAAACTAAACATGTTCTTTTTCGAATTTCAAGTCGTTGGTGTAGAGTGGTCATGAAATAAAGTTTGGTTTGGTTGTTGCATTACACTTTTGCGCAGCATTAGCTCAAGGTAATTACCTTTGTCTGAAGCCGACTTGACAGGTGCTTATTCGGGAACATGGCGTCGACCAACGACATTTATCGCGCTAATGTCGAGCACCTGGCCCACCTGCTCCAGGCTGTCCATAATCTCTGCTTTATCGCTTAGGTATGAAATCCCCGACGGGACTTGAGTGCCCTTTGTGCACATTTAGGCTTGCGCTGGGAACGAGCTTCTTCCGACTTGCTCGGAAATTTGGTTTCGGCGGATCCACGCGATGGTGCATCTTACGGTGCAGCTCAAGTACATCGATGCGATTTATCAACCAGGTGACACTATTGAAGGATTCGTCGCGCTGAAAACGAAGTCTCCGATC
>JNEY01001506.1:0-13233 GCA_020875895.1 Aphelenchus avenae
CCTGACAGAGTGCCTTCGAACGTTGAATCGCATGATTTTAAACCCGTCAACGTGGTCATTGCAATCGTAACGCAAGGAGAATGCTAATAAAAGCACGCTTTAAACGGAAATGTCAAAGAAGGAGGTAGCGGGCTTGGAATTCTGCCCTGCTTTTGGGATTGACCTGACCTGCAGGGCATGCCCTGAATTTTTGACCTGACCTGATGCCCTGGACGGCCCTGATTTTTGGCCTGACCTGACCTGCAGGGCATGCCCTGAAATTTTGACCTGACCTGATGCCCTGGGCGACCCTGGTTTTCGGCTTGACCTGACCTGCTGGGCATGCCCTGCAAAATTTGACCTGACCTGATGCCCTGAACTCGACCTGTGCCTCAACCCTACTAGCATAGATTGGTGTTTGACTAGGTTATCTTGGGTTAAATTTCCTAATGAAGCTTAACGGTAAATCACTGTTCTCGTCGGTTCCATATGGTAAAATAGGGGGTATGAAACACGTCATGTCATGCTTCCTTTTTTCAGCGCCCTAGCCAGCTGTCCAGCAGGAGCATGGTCAGCTTTCTTTCGCATTGGCTGCTCACAGGCGCGGACAAGCCACTGTGCTGCCGCCTCCTCATGGCAGGTGTACCTAAACTGTCATTTGCAAATGACGTTGTCCTTTGCTTCGGAACGTTGCACCCAGGCTTTGAACGTACGTATCGACGATGGAAATGCGATGGACACTGCGCAATACACCTGACTTGAAGAAACAGTGGGGTAGCGAAAAGTTCCAGCTAAGGGCCGCGCAACCGGAAACGACATCAAGTAGACGCATCGAATAGTTTGGGTCCCGACTGCTAAAAGACGTCCACTATAATTTGCGCCATGCACCAAAGTTGCTTTTTGACCTAAAAAATTCGTTCGGGAAAGTCCACAAAGCAATTTCCCCAAAAACGCTAAAATCCTGCACCCTAGAGCTCGACCAACGAGTCCCTTTTTCGTTGATTAAGTATAATCTAATTAAGGCAGTCCAAATTACGAAAAAAGTTTCGACACCGAACGGATGGTCATGTCATCTGTGAGAGTTTTTAAATATTTAAATTCTTTATTTATTTCACAAATAAAAGGGGAAATTTTATTGAGCAAACGGTACTAAAAACTAGGGGTGGGGAGTCAGTAGATTATGGAGGGGGTTCAGTTTGACTAGGTCAATTATGGAGGTCAGGGATCTCTATACGAAAAAAGCTCTTAAAAATCCACATGAAAACTTATTAGGTACTCAAGTTAAGTGCCTAGGTATGTGGGGGTCACACATTATCCCCAATATAGACCTAGTCAATGTTACTTCCCCCCATAATGTGCTGGTCCCACCTCTCGTTGACTAGCACTGAGCCAAACGTGCATGTACTTCAAAGTGCACAGTCGGTAGTTGATCGGGCGGAAGGCATCTACCTTATTTGCAGATAATCGACGGCATACGTCCCCTTTGATGGACTCCAGCAGCGATATTTGTGCACTGTCGACCAATACTTGCTCCGTGTTATCATTTCCTCAGCACGAACAAACGCTTCGATCGGCGGAACGTTTTGCAGGATTGTCGAGTTCATGTTGAAGTATGTCCGTTCGTGTGTGTGCCTCCACGCTCTTTCTATACTTCGTTGCCTAAGCCAATGAGCAACGGCCGCTCCCTTATTTGCCTAAGGCTACAACTCGTCTCTTTGCAGAATTCGAAGCAACAGGGCGTTTCTTAGCGGACGTCGAAGCAAGCGTCGCCTGCAGATTCAACGTCAAGACCAAAATGTGATAAAAGCTACTCGGCTATGAGTTGTTTCTGGACCACTGTAACTGCACTAGCCTATGATGATTCAGCCTTGACGTTATCAGTTGTTTGCAACAACGCGGTTTAATCAGACGCTCGAGATGCGCGTCCTCCATAAAATCCGTTGTTCGTTGGCAACATGCGACAAACTCGGGTCCCCACCGAATTCTGTTGCTTGTTAATGACCGCGATACCCGATAAGCGGCGTCTTCGCCAAAACGCTATGGTTCCGGAAACGAAGATTCTTAGCTTTCCCCTGTTTTGCGGAGCCGGGAAAACTGAAAAATTCCCATTTTCGGAGAATTCGTAAGCTTTCTTTCCCCGTCAAATTACAAAAACAGTGCAAGTTTGAAAAATTATCATTAATGCCGGCATGAGGTATAAAGCGTACCTTGACAGAGAATACTGATTTTGAAATACGTATCAAAAAAAATAGAGAAGTCATCACAATCACTGCCATCCCTCGTTACCAGCTTTGCGCTACTTGTGTGCTCAGCTAAGCCTTGTTGAAAGAGGCTAAAAACTCTTAAAGAGCCATATCCTTAGTGTCTTGTGCAAGGGCCGTATTCAGGATTTTAGGATAGGGGTGGAGGTCGGGAGGGGGGGGGAACTCTTAGATGTGTCAAAATAGGATTGAATTGCCGTCAAATCGAAAGAAACGTTGAAATTGGCGTATTTAGGCTAAACTAACCAATATCGAGCCTTTTTATCTAATAACTTAATAAATTTTCTTTCACCGGAGGGTGCCTCTAACCCTATAGGCGGCCTTTGACCGCCGATAGGGGGACGGGGAGCGGGGGGGGGAGGCGCCCCGCTAAACACGGCCCTGATCGTACGTGATCGAAATGTCGCTACGGCATCCTAGAATTTTTTTGTTTTCCGTCTTTCGGGATTTCAGGCGTTCATTCGGGAAAGGAAGAACCCTTACAGTTATCATTGTCTTAGGATGATGTCATTGTCGAAGGTAATGATGCTTGCTACCGCTTCATGCTTCGGTCTGTTCGGGACTACCTCTGCGATTCAGTGCAACTACAACACATCAAGTGGATCCTCAGGGCCGGGTGGCCAGAATTTTGGAGGTGGTAGCCGAAGCACAGAGGACTGTGGCA
Organism: Aphelenchus avenae; assembly: GCA_020875895.1. Taxonomy (NCBI): domain Eukaryota; kingdom Metazoa; phylum Nematoda; class Chromadorea; order Rhabditida; family Aphelenchidae; genus Aphelenchus; species Aphelenchus avenae. Next base: position 2,905 of record JNEY01001506.1, read on the forward strand.
AAGATGGGAAGTACTGCATAACAGGGAACGCGACCGGCTACGTGACCACCGGCGATGGCACCACGAAATTCACTGCCTCTTTCCACGCGTGTGATACTAAGATGGTCGTTGTCGGCGACGATGTTCTCCAAGGGTATAAGGGCATTAAGTGCAAGGTAAGTGTAGGCGTTGTAATAAATATGAAAAAGGTTGAAAAGCAGTCCTTTAAATCAAAAATATAATCGCGCTTTTCGTCTAAATACTTATGTCATTCGATATGTTATTAAGTAAACTTAATTTTTGCCTCCAGAAGCCTTACAAGCTTCAAGCTAGTTTTCAAATCTTTGGTGGAATTTACGTTGACCTAGGCTGCTACGCCTTTTCATACTTACGCCTTACACACAATACTGCTTTAACTCGTTCAGCGTGTCTGCCTTTGGAACTATCCAGAAAGAGCTCGTTGTAGCCAAATCATTTCATCAAATACACTTTGAAAATAAAGGCGCGAAATAACAAGAAATTTTTGTGAACTCAGCGGAGGGGAGGGGGGTAAGGCCGCGGTTTATAACTGTTTGCATAGACAGAGGAGGTCGAAATTGAATTGCAATTGGCGGGAAGTTGCGCACATTTGTGTGGGTAAAGGATCTGGCTAGCCTTCGTCATTCAGAAAGAAGGTGTCTCACCATTCTCCGCCAACAACTGGGATGCGACGGCGAATAGCGAGAGCATCAGTGGCTACATCGATTGCTCGACAACGTCCGACCCGTCCAGCGGATTCCGTGCTATGGCATCGCTGTTTTCCACAGGCAAGCTGCTCCAGAACTATTGCCACTAAAACAGTCTTTTCAGGTTTTCTGCTGGTTGTGTTCGGGATTGTGACTCCGTGAAGAGTCGTAGACGATATTGTACTCGTTAAAGACAGATCGATATTACCTACTTGAAATTATTCGTCTTCATTCAGTCGCTACAAATCGACTAACTTCGCCCGTCAAGCCCTATCGAAACCTTAAGAACTTCGTTTATTGTTGTGCTTGCAGTAAGCCATATGTAAGCGAAAAAAGCCGAATTCCTTGTACACGTCTTCAAACCCAGGGCGACTACACAGAGTATTCGTTGAAGAGTTCCTAGATAAAAGATACGCATGCGTGAGTAGCTGTGGCAGCGCATAGTAATTGCGCGATGTCGTCGGAAGAGGAAGAGGTAACAAAGCCAAGTCTTCCGCATCAGCAACAGGCGGTCCATATCTGTCGCTAATGGACGTCACGCTCGGTGGCATGTTGCCTAGCTCATTACGAAACAGCCTCGTGTTCAATGAGTTCCTACTTGCGCACATGCGTACCGGGCGGAGCACCTACAACCGTTGAAAAGGGTTTGCAAAGCAGAGAATCAGTCTTCACCAGTTTATTCAGTATCATGTTCCCATATGCTTAATACGATGGAACTTCTTCGTGCTTTTCGTCGGGTCTTTTGCAAGACGCCACGTGACGCTTCGTCGCCCGCAAGCGACTGCTTCTCCTGCCGACCGAAGTGATTGTGGAAATACTTCATGCCCTCTCCGGAGTCGACCTCGACACGTTCGCTCTCGTCCACATCCACTGCCGCAACGTGTTGATACAGGTAGACGCCATTTCCAAGAACGGAATGCCGCTCGCGCAAGTTCAGTTTGAAAATCCAGCTTTGCTCGCGAAGGTTTGCTTTTGCTCGGCAAAAGTGGACTATCATTTTCACGAACGCTACCACCAATTTCGACTGTAATCAGGTAACTCTACGCTTGTGGGCCCGGAAAGGAATTCCAGCGGCAAATGGCTAAGTTTGTCATCGGAAAACGCTGCGCTTGGGCAAATGGACCAAAAACAGTTTGACGCATTGCTTCAGCACATGTGCTTAAAAGCACCTGTGAAAATGGCATTATCGCAACGGCTTACCGCAGCAACAACGACCTTGCTCCTATAGCTATTGACGAGTTGTTCGTCTGTAGGGAGATGAGATTGTGCAGCGTCAGCGGGTCCTACCTTGGTCTACTGGTGCATACTTCGTTGCGTGCACGCACTGTCTTGACGCGTTATCGTCATGACCGCGTTTTCGCAGCGGACGTCGTCAAATGGCTGTACGTGCTCTCTATGTTCGGCGAGACTAAGCAATTTTCTACGCGTGCCTTGTGCGCACGCGCGGGGAGGCTCCTAGATTTGCTTAAAGAAGCTACACGTTTTTGAACTCATCTGCTGTTGTTTTTGTTCTTCCTTTTTCGAACTCTCGGAAAATGCGGGAGACTAGCGGCTTGCTTGCTTTTTGTAGTGCCATATCCGAAAATGGAACGTGCTGCCGCTGAGACGACGGTGTGCCGCAGGTGACTGCGGCAAAATTTAATCGAAATGTTCGGCAAAAACAGTTGAAAACACACGTGTACAGCGGTCGTTATAGCTATCGGCAACTTCGGAAAGAGCCGAATGTGACCGGTCCTGAAGCCGTTTGTCTCCGTATGCGACTAGGTCGCATGGCCACCGGATCGTGGACGACAAGCGTTCGCTGTGACGACTACCCAGACATGGGCCACGGGCCTTGAAAATTCGGCCCCATCCGGTCGCGGGCCTTCAGATCGGCGCCCGGTAGTCCTTCGATCAAAGCTGGCGATGCTCGACCCAAAAATTTCATTTGGAACGCTTTTGTACTTGTGCGAAAGCATAACTTTTGCGGTTTATAGCCACCTTACAAATTTTTTCCAGTCTTTTCGCCTGCAACTTCCTGCCTCAGGCATCGTCAGAGCGACTTTCAGGTTAATTTTCAGAAATAAGTCAAAAATCAGATAAAATATAGTTAGAATGTTCGCCGCCAACCGGGTCGCTGGCTCGAATACTTTAAAGAAAATGGGGACGGGTCCGGCCCAGCCGGGCGCACAAAGGGCCCGGCATAGTACTATGTGTGCTTTACCTTAATTAGCGCAATTTTTTGGCGTGGCCGCCGCTTTCTCTCAAACTGCGGAATTGGAAAACGACATGATCTTCAAGTGTACTCCGTGCACGACAGAAGCTATTTTGTCCGAAGAATCGCTAGAACATTTCGTCCAGTTCCGGGCTAGTTAGCGCTCATTGCGTGAGCGACGCCACGCCTGGAAACGCTTTAGAACTACGGACTAGCCCGTGCATGTCCTGTCGGGTAAGCGTCGGTCACACGTGTTTAGGCGACCTTACGTTACAGGACGCTTCTGGCTCCCGCCAAATCACGCAAGGCGACGCGTAATGGAAGAAAACGTACTGCAAAACGGTGCTCGACACGTTGCACAATGCTTTGCGCTGAACTGAGTAGCAAGAGTGCTTAAAAGCAATACTGATGACGTAATCGCCGGTCCACGTTATGGTTGACGTGTGTTATTTTAAATTTTTACTGAAAAGCCGTTGCCTTTTGTCAGAATGCGGAAAAATCATGATGCCTCTTCCTAGAGAAAAAATTGTTGGCCGGCCAGGACATTTTTTGGCGATCTCGGATAGCTTCGACGATTTTCCGTAGCGGTTCCGAGAGATTTTTAAACGAATTTAGCTCACCTACGGGGCAGCCCCTCACTTTTAGGCTACACGCATCGCAAAGCCCGAGGAAGTTTAATCTTGAATATGTTTTCAGGGCACGTCATCAGCGGCACCCCGTTTTCGACCACAGAACACTTCCGCCATACGTTTCTGACTTCACTTGTTCCTTCAGTTGCTGATGGCCCTCTGTCGCTGACAAGTTCGACGCTCAGCCTTCGTTTTTGACGACGCACACGAGCGCGAGGGAGGAAATATTTTTAACGAAGTTATGTCTCCGACCGGAAAAAGGACCAGGCCGCCACCGTTCATGCTAATCACTGGCATGCCGGAAGTGACACATCAGCTAGTATCCGGGCTCGTTAATTAGGCAAGGGTGACCGACGCCAACGCTGGTTGTTGTTCGGCCGCTAATTATGCATAGGAGGAACCAAGAGCGTGACAACATTCACTGGTACGCAGAGGACAGAGTCGCGACCTTTGGTAAACAAGAGAAGAATGATTCTCAAGGGTCTCCAAGCAACTATGGCCACTAAATGTATGTAACCGGCAGGCGGTAGGGTCGTACAGTGCCGCATTGCCGTACTATCGGTAAAGGGTACGGTACGGGTGGGTAACGACAATACGGTCTTCGGTACGCGTGCGAACTGCCAATACGGAGTAAGGTGCTTCTCGATAATTGATATTTGGCATTACTTCGGCCAGTGCTAGCACCATACTGCCTTACAGCCGGCACCTGCCGGACCGTGCCGATAATACGGCACGGTACGTGGTGAGTCTGTATGGTACGGGGTGAGACAGTGCAGTACGCTGTACGAGTGCCGCTTGTCGATCACTAGTGAAAACGGAACAAGTTTACCAGGCTTTCAGTTTAGGCGCGCATGCCTATTCAGACTATTAACGCCTTCCGTAAATCAGTCAAATCGAGTTATTGTGCCCCTCGCTGCAAGCATAGTCACAATCATTTAGACGCCTGCAGTTTTTATTCAGCGCACATTACATATTTTACCGATTGGTCTCGATCACGGAAATTTTTTTTATTGGATTCCAGGATAAATCCAGGAGAATACACCGGTTTACAGGAGCGGACTTAGACAGGAAACATTGTACTCAAGGCACTATGAATAGGTCTTGGAGCGGAAACACAAGTTCAGTTGACTGGCTAGTAGGTACTGGTACAATTTCAAACACGGGCAAATGTGGTTCATCTTCTCGATCCCAGGATGTGAAGGAACCTGCTGCGCTTCGAGAGCGTCGGCTGAACGTCTACGTGGTCGTCGTCGAGCTCGCTAAGAAGCTGATCCAGGAAGGCGTTCCCGGTCGACTTGCTTGCTGGACGCTGGGGGATAAAGTTTCGCCCAAATCGATTTTGTAACCAGAAATGACTATTCGAGCTTAAAAGCTTCACATACGAGCTATTCATGTAATGGAAAATTCTATTTCTTTCATTTCTTGTACGCTGCCTAAAGCACTCGGCTCCTCAAATGTTCTTCATACGAAAACCTTTTTGTTTCGCGCGAAAGTGTTGCTTAAGCCAGCGTAAATGTATTTTGTCATCACACATTCGGCTCGCACCGAAAAGCCACCCAAAACCTGATTCGGGGGCCAACTTGTTTATGTAACACCGCTTAACTCCACTGCAAGAGAAAACACTTTCCTCGGCCTTTGGACGAGAGCACAATGTATTGGACCATTTTAACAGAGATCAGCGTAGGTAATTACGCATGGGTATGTTGAACTTAACGAGCTTGGCTTTTTGTTTATTTTGTTGCTTCATGTCTCACGAAATGCTGCCTACGTGCCAAACAGGGAGCAAGTTTTATGGAGCCGTTAGCGGACGACCTGAGGCGGGCATGTGTACTTTTCCGAATGATGACGCAAAATTAGCCTCGAAGAATACGCTTTTGAGCGTTCGCCGTCTAGCTGGCCTCCTTAGGGTCTGCTGACGCATATTTGAAAGAAGAGCGTTTCTTGTTTTCACCCCGCGACACTCTATCAACATCATAAAAGTGCTTCCTCTGCGACGCCCGTCGAGACTTACTTTACCGAGCGCCCGAAGCTTCGAGAGAGAGTGGACGTATTTCGAGGAGCACTGATAGAGCCCGCGCGTCATGTACTCATGGAAGAGATTCTTCGGCTGCGTCAGCGGCTGCAAGTCGACGGCAGGCGATGAGACGTCCGCGCTAGAGTGCGCCGTTGACTCGCCTGAGAGAGCACCCGACGTCATCTGTGGACCCATGACATCGCTGAGGACGTACGTACAGGACGTCGCTGACAGCAAGGTGACGGCAATAGTTGCCACAATGGCGATTTGCGGTGAGGAAACTGAGGACATGCTTAGGGCGGTCCTGTGGAAGACGTATTGGTTGCACAATGTCTCTACAAACATTTCGGTCGACTTGGGACCAGCCTGTTGAGTAGACATGACCGCGAAGGGACAACTTCCGCACCCTCACGATCAGGCGCGCTGCACGTCGCTATATCGAAAATGAAACAAACATTCACCGTGAAGCAGGTCCCGGAATTACGGGCTTGTACATAGTCCAAGCATCGATAAAATTTAGACAGTCCCAAAAGCGACAAATGTCGCCTGCTAAGCGACATTCGGCGAGCATGCGTCGTTCACAATTCACACGGAAAGTAGCAAAAAACGGCTTATAAGCAGCTAGTATGTGGTACAGCCGGGGCTAATCTCTGTCAGTCATGGTAAGCCTATAAGGCGTAAAGGCAGAAACCTGCACAGACATGTCCTTCAGGAGCTCACTTAGTGCGTAGAAAGAATGAACTCTTCGTTGCATGTGCCCGGAGTTTACCTATCCACGTAGATAGAACTAAGTCCAAAGCGCTCTGTTTCTAACGTATTCCGCACCTTGAACACGTGTCTAGTAAATGTCACTAAGTGAAACGAGGCTTAAGTTTTCGAGAAGCAATCGCTTTGCGCAATTGCAGCTTGGCTGAAGTCAGGCCGAAAACAGAACTCGCTTCATTAACAGGCAAGACAAGGGAATGGCGAACTATACACAAAGTGGGGGACGAAAAACCTGACGTTGTCCGTAGTTATCCAACAGTGCAAATTTTTCGGGTATGGGGGGCAAAATAGCAAAAAAATTTTTCGGCGAGCGCTTCGCGCGCCGAAAAACAAGCGTTTCGCTTTCCTTTCCGAAGGAAAACACGTTTTTTAGCCCACCGCAGGCGATACCAGCGAAATTTTTGCTATGTCGTAGTGTCCTTTTACTGAAAATGCACAAAAAAAACATCAAAAACGGATATTTTTATGACGTTTTTTCCGATATAAATCGCTGTTTTTAGCCCGCTGCAGGCGACACCAACGATTTTTCGTGCAACAAAGTAATATCCATGTTACAAATTGCTTTTTGATCCTGACAGATTTTCGAAGATTCTTGAGGTAATTTGGTGAAAAATACGTTGATTGCCTGCGATGGGTATTCCAAAAGTAAGGAGGTTGTATAAATATACACAAAAATAGCCCGCCGCAGGCGACGCCAGAGCGATTTTTGGGCCTTGTATGTCAAAATTGCACTAATACTTCGAGAAAGCATGTTTTCCAGGCAAATCAAACTTTTCTCAACAGCTTTAAATTTCCAGTGTTTCTAATTATAGCCCCGGGGCCATAATTAGAGGCGGGGCCATAATTTTTTTGCTCGGGTCCAAAGGGGGCCATAATTAGAGGGGGAGGGGGGGTCGATAATTAGAGGCGGGGCTATAATTAGAGCATTTACGGTAAGGAAAATTTTTCCTTAAAAAACCGGAATTTCTGTGTTCACAGTGCTTCTGGTCCACAAATACGACCCACATATTCGACCTAAGCTAGACAACTGGACAACGCTTATACAAAGAAGTTCTTCGAAGGTATCAGTATACAAAATAAAATGTGCCGTGATGCAGGCGATACCGGCGAAATTTCGACCAGAACCGTTGAAACATAAGCCTCATTAGTTAACCGTAGTCCATTGTATCCCATAAAATGTGTCGTGATTTTGTCCCCGCGGGGATTTCTGGGTTGGTGCATACAGTTTTTGCTTCATAGCTTCGAGTCGAAAGCATAGGTGTACATCTCAACGTTCATCGCATTGATCAGCTAACGCCATACGAGCTGACAATGCACTCACCCCATAGACACCGCTCTTGTAAAGTATCCGACAATGGATTTAAAGACGACGCATCGTAAATGTTTGAAATTTCGTATTTCCCTCAAATTTCATGTTGTTTTGTCCGCAACAGAAGAAGGACGTAGGTAGCAGTGCTAGGTGTGCGAATCGACTTAGTCATGCACGCGATTTCCATTCCGTAAGACATCCAGTAGTGCTGGGAATACTTATGGAACACTAGTTTACACCTCTCCGTTGTGCTCCAGCTTCCGGGTCCATCGTGCACGGCCTACGCCCTTGATTTTTTTATCGCAGAAGCTGCATACTTTGTCTATGTACATGACATGCACACGCAGGTACCGACATCTTGAGCAAACTGCATAGTTTATACTGGACAGCGAACAACAGCTCATTCTCCATACAATGAGCATGTCATGTCATTGTTCGCTAAGCAGAAGGACGAAAGGCACATTCGATGTTAGCTAGGAGAACAGTTCTACTGCGATAAGCTTGGACCAATTTGACTTTCCCAGGGGAAATCGTCTGAGTTCTGTATTGAACACGATGAAAGCATGCGAACACAAGCTGCAGGGAAGCTTTCTTGAGAAAATGCGGCCAGTCGGCAGACTAATTATCCTGATATAAAACGACACCTGGGTCGGAGTTTAGTATATTTTCACGGCTTATTCTACGCTGTCCATTCGCTATGTCGGCCACTGATAGTTTCATCACTCTTAAGTCGAAGTGTGGCATTCTCCCGGCTGACCTTAACGTCATTCTCCTTAAGCAAGATCTTTCCGACGTGCAGTTTGTCGTCACCGATGAGGACGGGGTAAGTTACACGCCAGCTGCCATGGGCTGATGCATTCCAAACATTATTTAGGGTACGAAGTCGTTTGACGCGCACAAGCTGGTGCTGGCGGTGGCTTCAGACGTGCTCCGTACCATGTTCTACGGCAGCGTCCCGCAAACGAGTCCCGTACAAATTCCCGATTCGTCGCCGGCAGCCTTCGAAGCATTCCTTCGGTAGGCTTTTGCGGACTGGTAGCCAAGTAGGGACGCTATGTTCGATCTATGATGGCTTCACGTTATGCCTCACGTCTAGATTCATCTACACCGGCGCGGCAGTGATTACTGAAGCGGAGGTGTTTCGCATGCTTTACCTGGCTAAAAAGTACCTCGTGAGCACCCTTAAGGAGGCCGTCATGTCCTACCTGGAATCGCGCATAAAGCCCGACAACGTGGGCCAGATCATCCTTCACGGTCAGGACTACTTGGAAGATGCACCGGACAGGTTAACCATTGATCGGACTCCATAGGAACCAAACAAAGCACTTAGGTTTTGGGAGGGCGTTGAGCGAAATGCTGAGTCCCTTCTGCAATCCAGCGAGTTTACCCTGCTTCGGCAGGATACGCTAGCAGTACTACTGCGCCGCAGTCTCGAGGCAGACGAACTGCTTATTTACGACAAAGTTGTCGCATGGAGCGAGGCCGAATGCGTGAGGTAAGCACGTCTGTCATGGATTCAACCGCTTCACACAAGAGCTGCGATGCGCGTCGTTATCACACTCGGGTATTTATAGGAAACTGCTTCCATGTACAGTCGCAAACATGCGTGACGCGTTAGGAGACGTCATTCGCCTTGTCCGCTTCCCGGTGATGTCCATCGATGAGTTTACGCATGGGCCAGGCACTGCCGATATACTCACTCCAGAGGTCAGTTCTAATGCGAGGTGGGATTCTGTAAATTTCGAAAGGAAGCCGAACCGACCGTGAGCAAAGACAACCGAAAACTGTCCGAACATCGAAAAAAGCACCGAATGTCTGAAGTGCCGAAGCGAGTCCCCGTCGTGTGCTTTTCCTTTAAGTGCCAGCGGGGGACCTAATTTTCGATCGCCCGAAATTTTTCTATTTTGGAGAATTTTAATACCTGTTATCGAATGCCGAAACTTGTCTTTCTTGCCTGCTTGATCACAAATTAAGCCCATGAAGGAGTTTTAAGCATGGAGATTCTGAAAATATCATTCATTTTTGAAGCCGCTGTCCCCCGAGGGTCTGGCACGGGGTAGGGGTCCTGCTTCCATGCGATAGCGATGAAGATCGGCAAGCATGCACAAAAAAGACTATGCAGAAGAATAAATCTTGCCAATTCGGTCCCACTAAGGGGTTTTCAAGCATGTAGATTCAGAAAACATCGTACATGCCGTAGCGCCATGACACTAAGTTATCTACTTGGTACAAGTAATCCCCGGTAGCGGCGCCGGCTGCGCGAAGCGCAGCCCAGCAGCTAGTCCCATCTACAAGAACAGCACCGAAGTAGATGGCCTCGCAATTAGAGGACGGGATAGGCAAAAAAAAAGAAGTGGACAGACTGGACAAAATACGATACATGTTTGTGATGCACTGATTGACGCCATGATTCAGGAGAAGGTAGACGTCTTCAAGTGGTTAAATGGCGCAATTGCGCAGTCTACCTTTCCCGACGCCCAACGATTTACTCGTCCAGAGTACGCATGCGAAAGGTTCACCGGCTCCAAGTAAGAATATTTGGTTTGTTTTCGTGCCAAAAGGTGTTCTCTTCCAGGTGTACTGGATGGAGCACAAGCGGCAGCATGGAGGCCATCGACTTCAAGCTCGACACGGACATCTTTATCATCGGATTTGGAGTTTATGGGCCTTACAGCAGTGGAACGCAGAACTGCACGGTACTATCGTCTTATGGG
>JNEY01001508.1:0-12158 GCA_020875895.1 Aphelenchus avenae
CATCCGCGCAGATGAAATAAAGAAGTCACAGAAGATTTTTCAGCCGTTTGCAATACTTAGCTGGTGTTCCCACAACTCTTGTTATGCCTTACGTCGGCGCGAAGTTATATTGATCACTCTAGCGAGTACCGACTCGGTATTACCGAGTCGGGTGAGACTGCGTTACAACTACCTAACTACCTATGGTGAACACGTGCCAAAATTTCGTATTTGCGGGTTAGGCGCAAGGTTGGAGTCGGCTTCCAAAAAACTTCGCAAAGTATAATTTCAATAATTTACCTGACAGTAACAACTTTCATTAATTTTTTATCTTTAGGAAATTAATGCATTTTTACATTACGTTTTTAATTTTAGGAAGCGCACGCAGTATGCTGAAATGTGAGCATGCTTGCGTGCAGTCAGGCGTACTAAGCGGTAACGCATGCTAGCATGTTTGTCATGATGGAACATGCCTTTTGCAGAACCAAAGGTTGACTTAGTTCTATAGCATTCATGAATTCGGATAGGTACGTGGTTCCTACTTTGCCTCAAATACCTTTCGTTAGTGACGCGCCATGATGTCAGTCAGCTCATGTCGCGGTTGACATTTGGCCGGTTGGTATGCGTCGATTCGCTGCGAAAGGTCAAACTGTGTTTCACAAGATGATTGACGTTTATGCCGTAGCACGCGGATGAAGCTGGCCTCATGACGCACTTCAAAAATCAAATCCCGTCATCGCATGCCTCTACAGGAGAATTCCTTAATTTGCCTTCTCAAAGGCGCTCATTATTCTTGAAGTCGTGACTTCGCTGAAGCGGCGCGTGATGCGTGCGCTAGTGGCCTTGGCTAGTCTCTCGATCGTCTCTGCCCTGGACAATGGGCTTGCAAGGTAACCGGAAACCTTATCTGAAGGACGAATCCGAAGAGTTCGATGTGCAGACTCGCATTCAGGACCCCACCTATGGGTTGGATGTCATGGACGCTTTTCGAGTGTAACGTCGACTGCGACGCGTCGCCGAATGCCTGCATTAACGAAAAACTGTACAAAGACATGGCAGACAGAATGGCTGAGGACGGCTACTGTGAAGCGGGCTACGAGTACGTCCACATCGATGGTACGACCTTGTCTCTCGATGGAGGTCATATTCACGTTCAGACTGTTGGATGGCGTACAATCGGACGGACGACGGAAAGCTGGTCGCGAACAAGACTCGCTTCCCTTCTGGGATTCCTGCGTTAGCAGATTATGTATGGTATTTGTCAAGGTTTAATTTACTTGACATTCTTTATAATTAAAGCACTCTGGCGAAAATAATTTTTGTGTCCAAAATAATTTTTTACCCTTAACATCAGTTGATTAGGTCCACAATCTCGGCCTCAAGTTCGCCATATACGAAGACGTCGGCACCATGACGTGTGGCAAATATCCTGGCAGCGCCGGTCACTTGAAGCAGGACGCGCAAACATTCGCCGACTGGGAAGTGGACTATCTCAAACTTGACGGGTGCTTTGATGACCAACCATTCGACGAAGGTTTGAGCATCACATTAGGGAGCGTCCAGTAATTGCGCCATCAGAGCACGATAGGGATGAGCCGGTGGTGGTATTTTAACAAGTTCCAAGTTTCGTCCTTCACGAATCGTCCGAAATTTTAACGACTCGACCTTCACGAAGCTCCCTTCCTATGAAATGTTACGGAATTTCTGGACGCTTCCCCAGCATGCGAGTGAGCAACAACAGCAACAATGCAGCAATTTCGCGCACGTTTGTTTTGCGACCTTACAATGATTCCTTTAAGCGTACCCAGAAATGAGCAAATACCTTCTCGCGTCAGGACGCCCCATTGTCTACTCGTGCAGCTGGCCGGCCTATTTGATAAAGGAGCAGGACAAGGTGAGCCTAAGAAGTACTCCTTGAGTTCACTTATTGTGTGGGCAGAATTGTTCGCCAGTACAAAGAAGAACTCGAAAAGATAAGCCTTTTCCAGGTGAACTACTCCGTCATCGCCAAGTATTGCAATATGTGGCGGAACTACTACGACATCTCGCGCAGCTGGCAGTCCATTATGGATATCATCGGCTGGTACACCGCCAACCAGGAGAAGCTGATCCCGGCTAACGGACCCGGACAGTGGAACGATCCGGACATGGTACTCCTGACTTGAGCTCAGTGGCTTACGACACCCCAAAGTGATTTTAGATAATTGTCGGCAACAAGGAAATCACGCCGGACCAGGGCCGCGTGCAAATGTCGCTGTGGTCGATCTGGTCCGCACCGCTGATCATGTCCAATGACTTGAGGACCATCGATCCGGAGTCGCGGGAGATCCTGCTGAACCGACGGGTCATCGCCATCGACCAGGACCCCATGGGCAAAATGGGACGAATGGTGTTAAGCGTATGTCGTTCTCGTAGTTCTCTCGAACATATTTTTGTACGCTTTAGATGTCCTCCGTCTACGTCTATGTGAAGCCCGTCACCCCGACGGCCAAAAACGAGACACTGTATTCATACGCTGTCGCCGTCTTCAACAACGGAACACAATCCGGAGTAAGTTTTTCAGCATTCCTAAGTCGTGGTCGGCAGGTGAAGGCGTCTTGTATGCAAAAAAGTAAGTCTGAGTTTTAGGAGATCGAGTTCAAGCTCTCTGACATCGGCCTAGAACATACCGGTGGATACGGCCTGCAGGACCTGTGGAGCGGAAAGACCCTAGGCCACTACCTTCCCACCGATGTGTACCACGGGAAGCTGCGCCCCACAAGTGTCGACTTCTTCAAGGCGACCCTTCCGCAGTGATTCACCGGCTGGACTTGAAGACTTGCAAGAATGTAACTTTTCGCTGAATTAACTTTACGGCATTGTCGGAAATGATCGTTGACCATTCCACCTGCACCACACTCTCCTGTGCCCATTGCGCCGTCACGGCTCCACGACCGTCACTTGCATCAGTGGCTGTTGTTGAGCGGTCACATTAGGGCAGATCAAGGACGTAACCAACTAGTGCTTCACCCAGCAGTGCGCCTTAAGAGGCTAGTATCGAGAAACATCGGATACAGCACGCAATCATCTTTCGACGTCGAAAGATTTTCCTCAGTAACGCTCTGTTCCGTAGTGTTTCGCGATGTCTTTCCCAAAAAGGCACCGTTTCGTCTAAGCGTTTTAACTATAACCTCTAGTGAAGAATCACCGCACTGAAGAATAAGTTTATAAGTTCAATTTACAGACTTTACAGATACGTACAGACATTGGCATTTCATGAGGCATTAATCGATTGCATGCAAGCAATGGAATTTTAGCAGTGTCTAGCGAGCAAGTTCTCCAGTTGCTTGTAGCTGCTGATCGCTTGCGTTTGGAGATGCGACGCCAGGTCGAGGCAAGGGTTGCGCAGCAGCAGCTCCAAGAGTGGATCCAGGAATGGTGCAGTCGGTGGCAGTGTGGGCTGCGGCAATAAGGCCGCCAGGGGCACCGACGAGAAAGCCGTCGTGGATGGCACGTGCAACAGCGCGGATGGCAGACCGACGCCGGGCTGTACCGTCGCTAGCGAAGCGCACTACCGGCCGTGCTCGAAGGAAACAGCACACCGAGGAGGTCAGCCTGGTTCGTTCCCAGTGAGCACACTGACGACGGTGCGAAGTTGTTCAGCTAAAACAATCATGTACATGTACGAGTTGTTTCAGAACGTAGAGGCGGGCTATCTTACAAACACTGGGCCGTGCATTTTTGTTTGTTTAGTTTTTTTGTTCTCCATTGTAACATGCACAATGCACAACATTGCAAGCAATGAGGGAGAGTTTGAACCAGTGTTGTTTGATTCTGCCTGCTTCTTCTGCTTAATGTGCTGGTCCAAGCGGCGTCTCGTCTCGATGAGGTCGCAGTTCTGGCAGGGACACTCTGTGAACGGGCACTGGTTCTTGTGATTCTGAAAAGATGCACCGATAAAAATCATCTTTTCATACATATTTCGCAAGAAAGGACACTAAGTACGTAGGTTAAGCTTAGGCTTACCTTCTTCCACACCAAAACCCAGTGGTTTTTGCACTTTTGGCAGAAGTAGCACATGTTCTTTGCGTCCGACATGAGCTTCTGAGCGTTCGGAGACTCTCCCGTGAGTGCGGCAACGTCCTTGATAGGGACCACGTCAGCTTCAGTGGGCTCGGTAGTGCGCTGGAAGCGCTTGTCCTGAGCTCGACGGAGACGAATCTGCTGGCTCATGACCTGCCGACGGGTGCGGACGAGTTCGCACTAAACCCAGAACAGTTTGGTATGCTCTTAAAAGCACGAAGCGAAGATGCCATCCAAATTTCGAAGGTGATAGGACTGAATCAAGTTACATTCCGGCTTACCTTGTGACAGGTGCACTCCTTGAATGCGCATGCATGCCCTCTTGTTTCCTCCTTAAGGTCATGCTGACGGCAGATCCCGCAGTACCGTTTGACGTCTGAAAAAAACAAGCTCTACACAGTTCGAAGAAAGAACGACGAACGACGAAGATTTAGGATCTTTTATCTTACCTTTGGGGACCCGCTTGCTGTAGGCAAAGAAGCGATGACATTCGCGGCTCTGTTGTGGATGCATAGCGTTTGAGAGTACCTGTAGATCGGGAGCAACTGACGGCTCTGTTTTCTAGCGATGTCGGTATGGGCAGTAAAAAGTAGCACTAAAACACTTCGTATAGCGAAGTGTTTAACAATAAAAGCATTAAAATTCAGCCGATAAAAAACATTAAAATTCAACAATTTTTTGGCGTTTTCAATCGAAAGTGGCCAGAATTTGGTCGATTTTTGCCCTAAAAAGACCATTTTTCGTTGGTCGGGCTGTTGGAAAACAAACCCATCTCTAATAGAAGCGCCCCTCTAATAGACGCCCCCTAGGGACTAGTTCAAGAATAAACGCCCGGTGCTTCTATTAGAAAAATGCGGTAAATACGCGTGCGCTCCACATTCCGGTCTAATGCGGGTTGACGTGACCGCCATTGCTTTGACTTAGATCGTGTAGGATTTGTCTTTCATCATGACAGTGGTGAGCATGAAGTCTAGCGCCAGAACAGCTAGTGAGGAGTATACCACTGTGCATCATCCATTGCTTGCCACGTCAGCCAAATGCATCACTCAGCGTTGGGAAGTTGTCGCTGGTAAACACACATGCTTTCATTTGGTCGCCTATGTTGCTACGTTGGAATCATGTACGGTAGCCGTTATCGACCATCGTTTGGCTGTTTTTTTCCCAAACTTGTTATCATCTACAGCGTGCGCAATACCATTCTGCTGCGGGCCGGTGCTTGAAATAGGACCGAATGCGTCATATGAATCAGAGAAAACTGGAGCCTCAATTGCTACAGGAAAAATTGTCCAGAAACAAAAGCTGAAAAGTTGATGAAGCTGTGCGATGGCAGGCACGTTTGGTGACTCTATTCCCCATGTACAGAACAATTTTCTATAGTTAGTGCACTTTTATTTTCCCTTTTTATCATAAAAGATCCACAGACGATTACAGCTGCTAGTCACAACCTAAAATGTGCTCACAAATAGTACGGGCATTCACTTCCATTTCCGAGTGCCCCTCAGCTGGCTCCAGACACTTGTACAGAAACTCGTCCATTGGGTGAGTGAGGAGAATATTGCACACTTGTTGGATGTCCTCCGGTCGGGCCCGCGATTGTTCGTGGCGCTGACATGCCTCCTGAAGCGCCAAGAATTTCAAAAATAATTTATATAAACGTTCGCGACCTGAACGATCTCATCGAACTTTAGCGCATAGATTTGACGCTCTGCTAGTGCTGTTTCGTAGACTGAGTTGCAGAGAGCACAAGCGACGTCCTTGTGCCCGCTCAGTTGCCCCAGTCCGTCCTCCACCTGGCGCCATTCTTCTTCGCTAAGTTCGCCTTCTGCACCAATTACAAGTTCAACACTTGTTCAGAAGTCCTGGACTCACCGTACTCGCCATGACCGTCTGCTCCGTTCACCGGCAAAGCAAGCGTCGTCGCCAACAGAAGAGCAAAGTGATAGTGGGAGCGCATCGCTATGGCGTTTTGACGCGAGGTTTGCACTGAAGTTCGAAACCTCAACGGAGGGATGCATTTGGCTGACGTGGCAAGCTAGGGATGTTAGACCGACATATGGCTGTGAAAAGGGTCCAAAAAATGGATGCCCAGATTCTAAATTTTTAATGCAATTTTGACGATAAAGCCCGAAAACGCTCAGGCGGCGCCTACAGCGGGCTATTTTAGGTCTAAAAACCCTGAATACACCCTGAATACGTAATTTCAGGCCACCGTCCTTGATACGTATCACTCAATCATGCGATCAACTGACGATGCTGACACCTTCAGCAAAAAATGGTGTATGATAAAATCAACCACTATCACGACGTATCGTATGGCAAGCATAAATAGCGCTGTCAGTTTTTACACGATTTGACGAAACGCTAATACTCTACAGCATGTGACCAGGTTGCAGCTATAGAAAGAAAAAAAAAAGATGAAAGATTTTAGAAACGGGACCGTCATGTGCCCACGAAGCACCAAGCCTACGCGCTAGTGTGAGTCGTACCGACACGATACACAATTCTGACCCCCCTTTTTACCCCTAACTAGCGACGGGGCGAGCTTCGCGCGCCCGCGCCGCTAGCCATGGGTCGTTACGGGCAACAACCCAAAAGAACCCTTACTTACTAAAGCGCAGTGCCTATGTATGTCCGTCTTTCCGGGCACATTTAACCATTTCAATGTCGTCGAAACTTCGTGATTTTTTATATTTTTTTATTTAGTTTTTTACACGATTTGACGAAACGCTAATGCTCTACAGCATGTGACCAGGTTGCAGGTATAGAAAGAAAAAAAGATGAAGCACCAAGCCTACGCACTAGTGTGAGTCGAACCGACACGATACACAATTCTGACCCCCCTTTTTTACCCCTAACTAGGTGGCATGTGTGGTCCCGGACCGCATTTGGCATGCACGGACCGCAGTGGCATGTGTGGTCCATAGGCAATATAGGCAACTGTGAGCTTAAGAAATGCTGCTGAGCCGGCTAACTGGAAATCCTACAAAACCTTCCTGCCTAAGAATGCCGAGTTTGCTTCCAAATTCGACGTGTCGCGCTTTCGAGCATACCCCTTGCGTTGAACAGCTGACCTGACATCTATTTAGAAACTTCAAGAAGCCACTTAAAGTCGCTGTCGAGCAATAGTTCAACTTAGCTTGAAGTGGTTCAGGGAGACGAGAGCGTACATGTCTTCGAAAATAACCGTTACCTCGGCCAGCAGATGCACTGTGGAAAAAATGCGGGTATAAAAACGCTTGGCTAGCAGATCCGACATCCGTTCTGTAACGGGAACTTTTCCACTTCCGCTTTCCGCTAAAGATGCAGCGAAAATAAAATACTGGGCCTGCTACTTTCCAGGTTGCGCTCAGCCTTCGCGGCCTCTCGGATTACCTTTGATCGAATCATCAAGCTTCGAGTGGTGCGCTTAATCGGCAAACATGCGGTGCGAATCGTCACTCGCCTGATCGAGAAAGAAGCTTACAAAAAGAGCATCACTGCGATGAGAAGCGCAGATGAAACCAGAAGTCATAGAAGATTATTTGCCCCTAGATACAGCATATTTTGTATAGACTTTCCGGATGCAGGGTATTAGGCAACCTCATCAGAGCTCAAAAGGGATTTAGTGATTTATCACATTGGTGAATTCAAGTACATACTAGCTTCCTGCATTGTCATGCCGAGCACCAATGCGAGAATTCCGGGACAAAGACCTTCAATTTGTGACGTTGGATGATGTCAGCTCATGGCGCAGTCGACACTTGTCCGGTTGGCATGCGCCGATTCAGTGCATAAATGTGTTCACAAAGGTCAAACCATGTTTCACAAGGAGACTGACATTTGTAACTAGCACACGGCCTACGTGGGCTTCACAGTCATTTCAAACATCTAATCGCGTCATCGCGTACCTTGTCCCCGAGCATATTTAATTTTCAAAGGCACTGGTTATTCTCCAAGTCGTTGCTTTCTGGAGCGGTGCAGGATGCTTGCTCTAGTCGCCTTGGCTAGTCTCTCGGTCGTCTCTGCCCTGGACAATGGGCTGGCAAGGTAACCAGAAGCCTTGTCCGAAGGAAGAGTTCGAGGAGTTCGATGTGCAGCCTCGCATTCAGGACCCCACCCATGGGTTGGATGTCGTGGACGCTGTTCGGTTGCAACGTCGATTGCGACGCCAAACCCAATGCCTGCATTAACGAAAAACTCTACAAAGACATGGCGGATCGCATGGCTGAGGACGGCTACCGTGAAGCCGGCTACGAATACGTCCACATCGATGGTACGAGCCTGCATTCGAATCAAGTACACACTCGTGTTTAGACTGTTGGATGGCGTACAATCGGACGAAAGATGGGCAGCTTGTCGCGAACAAGACTCGCTTCCCTTCTGGCATTCCTGCGTTAGCAGACTACGTATGCTTTTAGTCCAGTTTTAATTTACTTAACATTCTTTTGTGCTTGAAGCACTTGGCTCGAAATCTTTTTTTTCACCCTTAACATCACTTGTTTAGGTCCACAATCTGGGCCTCAAGTTCGCCATATACGAAGACGTCGGCACCATGACGTGTGGCAAATACCCGGGCAGCGCTGGCCACCTCAAGCTAGACGCACAAACATTCGCGGATTGGAAAGTGGACTATCTCAAACTTGACGGGTGCTTTGATGACCAACCATACGACGAAGGTTTGAACATCACATTAGAGAGCGTCCGGAAATTGCGTGATCATCAACACCATCAGATCGCGGGAGGGTCCGTGAATAAATTCACGTTGCTTCCTTCAAGGATCGTCCAAAATTTTACGAATCGACGTTCACCTATTTACAAACAGTTTTTTGTGAAAACAGGGAATTTCTGGGCGCGCCTTTAGCGTGGGAGTGAGCAACGCATCCTCCTGCATATGTTTTTTGCAACCTTGCAATGATCCCTTTAAGTGTACCCAGAAATGAGCAAATACCTTCTCGCGTCAGGACGTCCCATTGTCTACTCGTGCAGCTGGCCGGCCTATTTGATAAAGGAGCAGGACAAGGTGAGCCTTAGAAGTACTCCTTGAGTTCGCTTACTTTGTAGGCAGGATCGCTCGCCAGTACAAAGAAGAATTCGAAAAGATAGGCCTTTTCCAGGTGAACTACTCCGTCATCGCCAAGTATTGCAATCTGTGGCGGAACTTCGACGACATCTGGCGCAGCTGCAGTCCATTCTGGACATTATCGACTGGTACACCGCCAACCAGGACAAGCTGATTCCAGCTAATGGCCCCGGACAGTGGAACGATCCGGACATGGTCTCCTGGCCTAAGCACAGCAGCTTGTAACAACCCAAGCCTACGTTTCAGATTATCGTCGGCAACACGGAAATCACGCCGGACCAGGGCCGCGTGCAAATGTCGTTGTGGTCCATCTGGTCTGCGCCGTTGATTATGTCCAATGACTTGAGGAGCATCGACCCGGAGTCGCGGGGGATCCTGCTGAATCGACGGGTTATCGCTATCGACCAGGATCCGCTGGGAATCATGGGCAAGATGGTGCTCAATGTAAGGCATTCCTATGCGGAATAACAGCTTCAATCTGGAGTTGAATTTAGACCTCGACAGTGAGCATCTACGTGAACCCGGTCACACCAGTTGATACCGCCCAAAAGCTGTATTCGTATGCGGTTGCTGTCTTCAACCGAGTGACGCAGCCTTCGGTAGGTCACCATTCTTTTCAACCGCTCAGCTACCCTTCCGTCAACCCTACGATTCAGGAGATCGAGTTCAAGCTCTCTGACATCGGCCTAGAACATACCGGTGGATACGGCCTCCAGGACCTGTGGAGCGGAAAGACGCTAGGCCACTACCTTCCCACCGATGTGTACCACGCGAAGCTGCGCCCCACAAGTGTCGACTTCTTCAAGGCGACCCTTCCGCAGTGATTCACCGGCTGGACTTGAGGACTTGCAAGAATGTAACTTTTCGCTGAATTAACTTTACGGCATTGTCGGAAACGATCATTGACCATTCCACCTGCACCACACTCTCCTGTGCCCATTGCGCCGTCACGGCTCTACGACCGTCACTTGTCCCAGTGGCGGCTGTTGATCGGCCACAGTAGGGCAGATCAAGGACGTACCGTATTTCTTCGAAATTTGGCCCCACCTCAAATAGAGCCCCACCTTGAATAGAGCCCCACCCCCAAGGTTCTAGATACCCATCTGGGGTATGCGAACTTCGAATCTAGGGCCCCACTTGGATAGACAACGTTATAAAAAGAATTTTAGAACAGAGAGCGAGTCTTACTGACGACACATAAAATTTAAAATAATTTTTAAAATTTATTTTATTCTGACAAAATACCTTATGAAAAATAGAGCCCCAGGGGCTCTATTTGAAGAAATTCGGTAACCAACTTGTGCTTCACCCAGCAGCGCGCCTTAAGAGGATAGTATCGAGAAACATCGGATAAACAGCACGCAGTCATCTTTCGACGTCGAAAGATTTTACTCAGTAACGCTCTGTTCCGTACTGTTTCGCGATGTCTTTCCCAAAAAAGGCACCGTTTCGTCTAAGCGTTTAACTATAACCTCTAGTGAAGAATCACCGCACTGTAGAATAAGTTTATAAGTTCCATTTGCAGACTTTACAGATACGTACAGACATTGGCATTTCACGAGGCACTAATCGGTTGCACGGAGGGAAATGGATATTTAGCATTGTCTAGCGAGCAAGTTCTCCAGTTGTTTGTAGCTGCTGATCGCTTGCGTTTGGAGATGCGACGCCAGGTCGAGGCAGGGGTTGCGCAGCAGCATCTCCAAGAGCGGATCAAGGTATGGTGTAGTAGGCGGCAGTGAGGGCTGCGGCAACAAAGCCGATAGAGGTACTGTTGAGAAGGTCGTCGTGGATGGCACATGCACCAGCGCGGACGGCAGACCGACGCCGGGCTGTACCGTCGCTAGGGACAGCACACTACCGGCCATGCTTGAAGGAAACAGCACACCTATGAGGTCAGCCTGGTTCGTTCCCAGTGAGCACACTGACGACGGTGCGAAGTTGTTGAGCTAAAACAATCATGTAAGAGTTGTTTCAGAACGTAGAGGCGGGCTATCTTACAAACACTGGGCCGTGCATTTTTGTTTGTTTAGTTTTTTTGTTCTCCATTGTAACATGCCCCAATCATCGTACACGCTTAGGCTCAAGTTATTCCATAGGACTTGAGCTTAGAACAGTATAAACTTTTAAGGCATTTTTCAGTAGTTGGAAGAATAAAATTCTTTTTAGAGAATCCTCTGTAGCTAGCGGCATCAAGCTTACCTGCTTGGTAGGCATAGGTGCTGGGAGGACATGGAGCGACTGCAGAGACATGTCACAGCCTACAGCCGCCGGAAGGAGGCACTGGCTTAAGTCCATGGGGCTTGAACTAAGGCTTTCCGTGTCTAAAATGCATCATGTAAGGCCAGCTCAAACACCGTATAACACATGGCTCTACAGAGCCCTTCGTTTATTGCAAAAAAATGCTTACCGAATGCACTCGAGTAGCCGGAAGAGACACTTCGCTGCTCATCGCGAGCACTCGGCGACTGAGAAAGCAATGTTGGAGAGTTCGAAACAGAGCTGTTCGATTCTGCCTGCTTCTTCTGCTTAATGTGCTGGTCCAAACGGCGTCTCGTCTCGATAAGGTCGCAGTTTTGGCAGGGACACTCCGTGAACGGGCACTGGTTCTTGTGATTCTGAAAAGATACACCGATAAAAATCATCTTTTCATACATATTTCGCAAGAAAGGACACTAAGTACGTAGGTTAAGCTTAGGCTTACCTTCTTCCACATCAAAACCCAGTGGTTTTTGCACTTTTGGCAGAAGTAGCACATGTTCTTTGCGTCCGACATGAGCTTCTGAGCGTCCGGAGACTCTCCAGTGAGTGCGGCAACGTCCTTGATCGGGACCACGTCAGCTTCAGTTGGCTCGGTAGTGCGCTGGAAGCGCTTGTCCTGAGCTCGCCGAAGGCGAATCTGCTGGCTCATGACCTGCCGACGGGTGCGGACGAGTTCGCACTAAAACCCACAATAGTTTGGTATGCTCTTAAAAGCACGAAGCGAAGATGCCATCCAAATTTCGAAGGTGATAGGACTGAATCAAGTTACATTCCGGCCTACCTTGTGACAGGTGCACTC
>JNEY01001509.1:0-11341 GCA_020875895.1 Aphelenchus avenae
AAGCTCCGCTAGCATAACATCCTGCCTGCTTTCGAGGCTTATGCGTAACGCCGTGCATTCCTTTCGCGACCTCTCGCGAACGCGTCATCGCCTCTGGTCACAAAGCTAGCGCGCCGCGGATCGATCTCCCGATCCGATCCGCGTCAGCCTTGCACTCTTAGAGTGTCGCCTACTATGGCGCGACACTGTCACATAGTCCCAGAAAGCCTCCTCCATTACAGGTAGGAATCGTCATCGTCTTCGTGCATTTGTACTGGTTTCTAACGTGGCATCGAATGGTGCCCCCTGAAATCATGCTGCCGCATTGTATGCTAGCATACTAGCTACAAAATAAGCGGTACTTACCGTCGCGTCCTCGGTTATCTTGCGATACCGCCACGGCTGGAGCCTGTGACTGTGCCACGATGATGAAGCTCGCAAAAAATCGTAAAGAAACCAAGGACCGACCGCATCTCGCTTGCTCGCATGGTCTCTTAGTGAGAGTTCCAGAGGTCTTTGTCGAGATTTATGTATTCGCGGTTTTGACGAAAACATCCCATGTTTCGACGCCGGTCCGGGCTCAGAACCCGTAATGCGTTTGAGGCGGGCGAAGATGCGTTGTCAAAACATCTTTGATATGTTGCTAGGCCCTGTTGTTGCACCCTGCTTTTTGCTCCACAGGTTCTCGCTGGTTGTTGACATGTTTCTGCGGCACCAAACAGCCGTCTCGAAAGGGACCATCGATGATGTTTACATTTGTTGTCTGGCATGTGTGGACGTTTTGTACAATGCGTAAGAAGCAAAACAAAGTATAGGCTTAGAGCAAAAGACCCAGCTTTGGTGGATATCCAATGATGATACCTTCATTCCGGGAAGTCGTAAATGATTCGGTCACGCTACGAAAAGGGTCTTTGGTGGTCTCGCACCGTGCTTACTTAACACCAAGGTTTGTATCGCATCCAGTCGCACTAAAAATCCATTGCATATTGTTCTGTGTGATTCAGTTTATTATTTCAAAACGGATAATCGGGTCTTCTCTCAATGTGCTCCTTGACGCCCTTCCAATTGGACACCGTCTTGTAGTGCTTCTTGACAAGCGGGTACTCCTTGAACGGATTCTTAGCACCTCTTATCATCATTTCGACGTAAGCGGCCAGAAGGAAGTCGACCCAGGTAGCCTAAAATGGAATCAACATGGTAAGAACTGCTTACTAACCTTCTTTCCCACGAGAACGCACATGCCGTTCTTCTTCCTTTGCTTCTCGAAGGTTTCACCAACTTCTTTCACCGTCGGCAAGTATGCGTTCTTGTAGAGCTCCGGTCGCTAATGCTCGTCCTTGAGATGGCTAGAATGCGTAGCGCTGAACGTTACCTGATCCTCTGGCACTAGACCGATATACGTCCAGAAGTAGCGAAGTGTACGAGGGGTTATGTCCGCGGATATGTACTCCCCGAACATGTCGCAGAGTGCTCGTTCTTCCGCAGTTTCCGCTTCGAGGCCTGAAAGCGCGTGGAGTAAGTACGTGTTAAACCCACACTTACCAAATCTGTGTCCGAGGTAACGCAGGATTGCCGTTGTTTCCGAAAGGACAAGTGTCACTTCACTGTCCTTCTTCACCTCGAGCATTGGTAGCAGCTTGAACGGCGTTTCTATGGCATCATAACATAACTTTCAAACAATAAAAGGGTATCTTACTGTCCTTCCAACCGTTGTTCCATTCCTCTATCTCTACGCTGATTTCTTCGAAGGGCTGCCCTGCATAGTGAAACAACCAGCGAATGGGTTCACCGCGTGCGCGGAACTTGAAGTAGTAAAGCGTGTACTGCTGCGACATGCTTGCTACCTACTCAAACCGTTAAAGTGTCGAATAGTTAGCGAGGTCGCAATCGCAGCAAGGAAAAGACGTCGAAGAACGCAATAATGTTGCACAAGTTAAGAAAACTTTGCAAGGAAACCGTGATATTAGGTGTTCCACGTGTTGCCTAGTTCATAGCGCTTTGTATGCGTTGCCACGGTGAAGCAATGTGACGCTTGTTCTATTCTATGCTCGTGCTTCTCGAGCACAAACTCGAGCTAGCACGCTCAAAAAAGCAACTGGCTTTCGCCGCCTTTTTAGGAGGGACGTTGTTCTGGTTTTATAGGATCGTCTCACAAAACCAAATCAAACTATTTTCAGGCGAAGGAGTAAGGACAATAAATGATGTTTATTATATTTGACTCATATTTCCACATTCTGCAAAATGAGTGCAGTCCATTGCACGCGACTGTGATAAATCATCCTTGAGCAGGTGTGACAAAAATCATGGCTGGGACGAGCCATCAGGTACGCTCGAAGCTGCAGGCTCAGATGAAGCGCGACGAAGAGAGACATTCTTCTTCACGTGCAGATCCCAAGTCAGCGTCCCTTGAAGACCTGCGTAGTTGAACAGCGACATCATGCAGAACGTATCGTCGTCCAGCTGCGCTACTCGCTAGACACACAAAGGGCTGGTTAGTACAACTTATTCTCTCAAACCTCTGTGGCCGGTAGCAGGACTAGCAGGCGGCCGATCCTACCGACGACTTCGTCGAACGCCGTGTTCGGATAAGAAAGCCGTACGAGCTGCGTGAATGCATGAAGGTACTTCTCCTTCATTTCACTAACAACCTTCAGACCTTCGCTGCTCATACCAGGGACTACAAGCATCCATATTGAAGGGTATCCGTAGTCCTTAATAAGCATACCTGCAGTGCAAAAGCAGATGATCCTCAGCATTGCATATTCTGCCTCCGTCACCTCGATGCTTTGAATGGGACGGACCAAGTCCGCTACTGCAGCGTCCACTACCGTCGTAAAACCTCGTAGCCTACAAGGCGTTTCTAAGCTCCCTATTTGGAGGTACCTGGGCAATTTGTTAGAGGGAGAGAGGTAGGCGACCTTACTCAGGTTCTAGCTGGGGCCCACCTCGCTCTGGGAAGTAGACGCCGCCGGTGACAGCGACTCCGTCCGTTGAGTGCTGCGCCGATCTATGACACATAAGAAGGACGCTGCAGGGCATCGCTCGTGCGGCAACCAGCAACTCCTAGAGAATCCTGTCACTGAGCTAGAAGCTGCTAGGCTGCTAAACTGACCTTATCCTGTTCTGAAAACTTGTCCAGCTCCGGAATGTGGCTGACCCAGTCGAAGTAGTGCGCGATTACTCGCAGGTAGTTTCGGTGGAAAGTGCTTGATTGAGCAAGGTTCGTCGGTTGCCAGTTTATCTGGAACGTAACAGGTACACCGTCTTAGTCGGACAAACCAACCGGTCCTCGAGCGCAAATGGCCCCAGGCTTCCGAAACGCTTCCGATGCGGGAATACTGACGTTGAACTTGTTCGGATCCTTCGAGTTGTTGTCGAATGTGTCGCATAACCTAAACTATTGCATGCCAGCCCAAGCAAGCTGCATCAAACGGCATGCTTCCAAGCTTCCTCTACAGAACGGCCTAGTACGGCCTACTAGCGAGTTAATGCACAATGTTAATGCTTACTTCTCTGCAAACACAAAATGTTTGATGATGTCTCGAACTTCCGACGACGTACACCGAGGCAAGATACCTTTGGCGCCAAGCGGCAAATCCTCAGTTCCTTCCTAAACCATATGTAGGCATACACTTTGACTTTACGCAAAAAAAAAAACGAACCAGCTGAACTCTGCGTGCAATAGTCAGCTGCTCGAAACCCTCGCTCCAGAATTCCACGGATCGTGGCTTCGGCCTGCAGATCTGCATGGAACCCGGGCTTGCTGGTCTCTGTCTGATCTCCTGCGAGGCGGATTTTGTAAGTGCGTTGGGAATAGGTTCTTGAGGTGGTTGACTCATTCCAGACGAACTCGGCGCGTTGGAGGTGGACGGTTCCGGCTCTGGCGGGTGCTGCGTCTTCATCGAACCCTTGTCGTCTTGTACGTCTAAAGAGAAAAATCGGAACTCAACTAACGAATTTGTTGGGGCAAGTTGGTGGACCTACACTGAGGATTGAGCCCTGATTCTAGACACTTGACATACCGACATGCCCGGCAACAGTTTCGGTATTCTGAAATATACTTAACTGCTTTGAAATGTGTCGTATGCGTACCTTTCTCTATGACGCATTTGTTTTCGGCAGGACACGTGTACACCCTCTGAAACCGCACGGTGCGTCGAAAGAATCCTTTGCAGCCCCTAAACGAGAACAATCCTTTGCATGCGCTTCATAACCCAAAAAGAGAAAAAACGTCGCATGCTTCCTACTCTCTAACTGTCCATTGTGAGTCCCATCATGGCCATAGCCAAACGGTAGATAGAAATAACTGTTTTCGTCCTTGTTCCTACCGGGAGTGCCCTGCTACCTATCAGAAGTTAAGGAATGAACAAGAATGCCTTCGACGGAACGAAGGCATCGAGATGTACCAACTTACATGCAGCAGATACTTCCGTAGTGTCGAGCTCCATTGCCATCGCCACACACCCGGCATTTCATCATTTTGCACGGCTTGTACGCTAAAACCACACTTTGTATCGTAGTGCTTACATGCACAGCGAGGCAATTAGTCAGACAACAACCAGAGTGTGCTACCGTAGCACTAGGGGTCTGAGAGCTTTTCTGCGAGTAGCGTCATAAACATAAGCTTAACACGTGTGATCCAACTCTAGAAGGTCACTACCAACACGGTGAGGATGCTGTGGCGGGGCATGCGACGGCTTAGGCCATCAAAGGTCAACGAAAAATGGAACAGGTGCAAAAGTGCGACGTTCCGCTGTAGTATACAAGAGGACAGTAGACTTGAGCCCAGATCCAGGAAGTACTTGAATCGGTAGACAGCAGCGGTCCAACACTGCGCATAAGGAGCTACGTGCAAAAAAAGGAAACTTTCCCGTTTGGCGTTCAACAAAAAGGTCGCACGCATTGCCAAACAGATCAAAGAGTTGGCATTAGCCCACATCGTGGAGCATGTATCAATATAAACGCAACTCGAAAAACGAACCTTCGGATTTTGGCTGGTCGTGTGATGACCTTTCATAGCCCCTTTATCATCCATTTTTATGTTGTCTTCAGTATCCATTTATAAAAATGATGTCGAGGGAACCGCAAAACACTTAGGAATCTGCCATTTCTCGTCTGAAATGTCGCAACTCTATGGGACACTTTTGATACTCAATTGGGTATGTCTTTGCAACAAGCAAAGTACATGTGTTGGTCCGACACGTGCCAAGGCGGAAACTATGTGGGAAGCAGATGACTTGTCGACCGATATGGACATGCAGACAGAAAATTAATAGCCAGACAGGACAACGACTCGCGTGCAGATGTTGTCTGGACAGCGTTAAAACACAGTTAATTTTAACAGACATCCACCGTGCGGTTCCGTGTATGGCGACGGATAACTATAAGGCTATTCCCAGCGCGCTGCCCAGGTGCGCTTACGGCCTCGCATTAACCAGGAGAGCAGTGGAGCTAACCAGGAAAGCTGGCAAGCAAAGTACAAACGTGCGACGCCATACGCCCGCGGAGACCCTTTCCACGGCTCAGATGTGCGCTAATTATCGGCCGCACGTGGCATAAGCGGGACATATGGGCAGCATAGTTTAAGCCGCTCGTCCGCATATAGCTTAGAGGTCTTGACAACCGCCAGTCGGCCGTTGTCAAGTATTAAACAGAGTGGCTAAATCACGAAATTATGCGATTTCGAAGTGTCAAGCAAGGGAGGTCGTCCGTCCCTTGGGATAATTATACGCGGAACCGCCGATCAAAACCGGACCTCGCCGATGACAGGGAACTGCGAGGCGGCGTCAAACCTACCCTAAAACCTCGATTATAGGCCCCTTCAATAAACGTCGCTGCTTAGTTTAACGCCCCCTCTCATTTTTCCGAAGCTGTCTGGGTCACACGGACAGGAATTTTAAGCGACGGCTTTTAAAATTTTAAAATTTTTCAGAATGTTGTCTCCAATAATAAATGTGTGCTTTTTAGAGGATTTACGATGCAACGTCCAGACTGAGAAGCCATTACAAACCTTGGTCTGTAACACCAGTGTCATGGTCTCGGCTTGATAATGCCAAGCAAGGAGCATGAAACTTAAAACTTCCATCTTGAACGGATCAAAGTGGCGCCTAACCGGCCTGGAATAACGGGCTATGCTTGCTTCGACACTTCGATGAAGATTGTAGGCAAACCTCGAATTCAGGCTAACTGTTCTTTGTGAGGCTTTCGCTAAAGAATTCCTACGATGATCTGATAGCTGCCAATTAAATTGTGCTTTTCGTTACGTGCGGCTTTTGTGTTTTTGCTGGTCTTTATAATTTCTTGCCCCCTTCGCTTTCCGGGTGGCTATACGTGCGTCCACTGCCGGGGAGCTTGTTTTGACCTTCTTCACGCATCCGCCGCCTGCGAAAACAGCCGCCCCGCGGCCGCCTCTTGTTGTTGTTTGTCCTCTTGCGTCACCGCATAAACAAGCTCCGCCGCTTCTCGTTTATTCCACTATCCATCCTGTGCGAGGAGCTGCATATGCCCATCCTGCCCGGTCAGTCTGCAAGCGGTTTTATAGCGACATGTCAAAATTATTTTCGTGAAACTCGAAACGATTGGTAGCAGCTCGAAGCTGTTGTTCGTCAGTATAACGGATAACTTAGAGCCGTCTGCAGTCGAAGGGATTTCAACTAATTTGATTTTTCTGGAACAGATTTGTTTTTCATACACGTGGCTTTCGCGATATGCTGCGTGCTGCAAAAGTTCTGAATGAAATGCTCAACTTGCAGCGTCAGATACTTCATTCGCACAATCCGTCAACGATGGCTTCTGACGAGGGAGTAATTCGCACGCGCCGCGAGGAGATGTCCGACGCGTACAACGACACCAAGGCCGCTGCGCACAAGCTGCAGCAGGCGCTGAAGAGCGGCAACGAGCGTGACGCGCAGCGCATGGCCGAGATTGCTCAGGAGGTCGCCGACAATGCCGCCGAGTACATGCTGCTGGCCGGTAGGTCATTCTCGTTCAACTTCGAAATCGAATCATGATCAGTGATTTTGGTTTGCGATGGCATTGGCCAGCTGTTTGAAGGCCTTTTTGGCTAGCCTACCTTGTTTGTCTGACTGACTTGTTTGTCTGATATTAAGTGGCCTCATTTTAGAGGAGAAAACTCGCTTGGGCAACGAGCGCGACAAGAGCTCCCACGACGAGAGCAACGACGTCGGCCGCAACATGTGAACTGCTGCTATGTCATTCTGAAGAAATAACACTCCCGACCTGTTAATTTTTGTGTAAATACACGTGTTTCATATTTGTCTTTTATAAAGACGTTGTTCTATATGTCGGAAGGAGTGGCCCATTTCTTTGCAGCAGGAGTATGCAGGCCTACGCGTACGGCTTTTCTTCGTTCAAAAATATAAACAACACGAGTCGAATGTCGGCATTCAGTCATTATCGAGCGAATGCGCTTTGGACAGCTGGCCAATGTCGGGCATTTCCATGTCCGACGCGTCCGAATATTCCGCAGGTATGGTGCTCCAGCGCTTGAGCATGCTTTTTCTTCGTGGTGGAGGGTCTAAAGCCGGGAAGCAGTTGATACACGATAGCTTACACTTACTGTCAAGCGCATGCTGCAGCTCTTTTGCCACCGGAGACTGTGGCGGGACCATCTTAGCGACCACTTGCAGGAGCGATGGCGTCTTGATTTCCGCGGAAACGTGGCATTTCTCGACCAGGTCCTTCTTGCTCATCTCGGGATTCTTCTCCTCTTTCTTCTCGTCTTTTTTCAGCATTTGCCTGAAAATCCAGTGTCATTTTTTGATGCACTGAAGGATGTTTTACCTAGCCTTCCGCTTGAGAAGCTGCTGAGCGTCCGGGTAATCCTTGATCACTTCGTTGAGGTCCTCTTTCGACAGCACGAAAAGCGTCGAGTATCCCTTTGACCGGATGCTAGCTGTACGACGATTGTTGCCTCCAATAGCGAGCAGACTGTAAAAGTAAATGCTTAGAATGTGTGGGCACCCGGTGACCTGCCTTATTTCGCCGAAGACGGATCCTTCGGTCAGTGTCGCAAAAACCAGCTCATTGTTCTCGCCTCCAACCACTTCGAGGATTCCTTGATTGACAATGTACATTTCCTTTCCAACGTCTCCCTAAATGGTGCTTTTGCAGCTAAGAACCTCCTTCTGCCAAACCTTTCGGCAAATCATATCACCAGGTAGGAAGATCACGGGCCGCAACTTTAGCACAAGGTCACGCAGGAGAGCCCGGTCTGCATCCTAAACTCGCATCGTTTTCGAAGGGCACGCTTATAATAGCCCACCTGGAACAACTGAACCTTGCTTAGCGTGTTGTAGTGCACCGACAGAGCCAAGTCTGTCTGGAGCTTCAGAGGGAGCTTCTCGACCAACTTCTTCTCGTCTAATGAGGACAAAGCCGATGGTAAGCATGCTTCCTTGAGCCTACGTACCAAGAGTTTTCTGCTGCTCCCACGTATACATGAACCAATCCCGAACCCTCTTTGTCAAATGCTCCGGGAGCTCCATGCGCTTGCATTCGCCAAGGGCCTTGTCCATGGTCCTGCGGAACTCGTCGGTGTTCTTGTTAGCGTTCGCGACGATATCACGGATCTAAGTTAGCGCATCCTGCAGGATTTGTGGTACGATGAAACGTACCTGTCCGAGCAGCAAGGCGAACACGAACACGCCCATCATCCAGGAGAAGGTCTAGAAAAAATGGAGTTCGTAAGGAGCGGCACCAGGGCTGGCAGACTGACCATGTAGATGTACTCGATAACGTTGGTCGGTGCCGGATTGTTTCCTGTAGAGGTGGCCACGGCAGCAGTGAAGTAGAAGCAGCGGATATAAGCGTTTCCTAGACATGCGAGAATAAGAAAATAACGTTTGTGCCCAGTCAAAACTCTATAGTGGACTGTAGTCCGGCAGCTTTACCTTGATTGTTGTAGACCCAGTTGTTAAGGTACCATTGGTCTTTGTAGCGGTACGCAATTTGTCCAAACGCTTGCCATGCGCTCAGCATGTAGTAGATGCAGCTGTTGCAATGGATGATGTAGATCATGTAGCAGAACGTCTTGGCGATTCTACAGAGGGATTTCAGTGATATGAATCCCCGATGACGTAACGAATTCGAATCCGACGACTTACCGAATGATGTACGGATTGGAGAAGGAGCTGTCGAGAAGGTCAAAGAACTCCCAGAATGAAAGAACCTAAATCAGGGTGAATATGGCCCGTGGCATCTACTGACGCACTTTAAGCAGTCGAAGAATTCTCCATGCGGCCACCGGACCGGTGAGAAAGTAGAACAAGTCTAGCGGTAGTAGCGAGAACAGGTCTAGCTTGAAGATTCGGCTCATCAAATAGTGCTTCAGCATTTCCTTTGGCGCGCTCTTAAATTGCATTGGTTCGCATAATTTCGCTACACGTCCTCTTCTTGTTCTTGCGTTCTTACCACAGTGACTCCGCCACGCATGAAGGTCAACCGTGGCTTCACCAGGACCAGGTCGAGTAGGTAGAAGAAGTCGAAGATGTAGTCCGCCGTCATCCAGTAAGCAACATTCTCGTCCGTCTGATACGGGTAGGTGCTTCGCAGTGGAATGACAAACGAGTTGTAGAGGAAGCCGGTGACGACGAAGCTCAGCCAAATGGTGTACCACGTGCCTACAACGCGACATTTTTCAGATCGAACGCTTTTACGGCGGCCTACCGAAAGGATCGATAGCTTTTGGTATCCAGCCTTTGTTGCTTTCGTCTGTGGGAGTACCTTGTGTCTAAAAAGACCTTACGACTAACAAAATTGCCGGCTAACTAACCTGATGTAGCCCAATGAGGTCCATGAGAGATGCCTGGCGATGTGGTTGACGCTCTTCCGGAATAACTCCTTCGCTACCGGCTTCGGATACTTCTGGCGTCGGCTCTCGGACGACTTCGTCACGAACCTGCGAGGTTCGACGGCGAAGGTCACGAGCATATTCTGAAGCACGGCCGTTATTCATAAGCGTCTTTGAAAACGTGCACAGCTTGCATGCATAGGCCGGAAGCATCTTCTAAGCTCCGATACGTACCGTGAAGCTTTTCCTTGACAATAAACGACAATCGTGACTGAATCTCATCGTCACGGTCCGTCGTATAGTCGTCAGTGAGGTAATGCACTTCATCCCGGTCTTCTTGAACGTTTCCAACAAGCGGTGAGGGAGTTTGTGTCTCTTCCACGATAATTGTCGTCTCCGTGGGCCTAGAGTAGGCAACTTCTTCAAAGTGAAAGTAAGCGCCACCAGCAAACTCAAGTCCATTTTCGGATTTTTGTGCCGATGAGGCTTATGATGATGCCATTTCTGCCGATAATGTGCCGATGCCATTCGTGCCGATGCGAAAATTTAGCGGCACACAGGGTATCACTCAAGTTCTCATCGGCGCAAAAGTCTGGCAACCACTCAAGCGCAGTGTATCGCATACTTCCATTGTTGAGAAGATCCCTCCGCGCGTCGTTCTTGGCTTGATTCTTCTGTCCTTACCGACGTATGATCACTTGCTTTCCTGCTTCCAGTTGGCCCACTCTCCTCCCTTGACGCACGAGTAGCTACTGAGAAAAGGCTATCGGTGTCCGAGTCCAAAGTCGACGTTACAGCTTCACGCTAAACTATTATTACGTTCTCGCTAAGACAACAAAAATGTACTTTGTGCTAGCCAAAAGAGAAAACTGTGAACCTACTCGAGCGTTTTCGATCGTCCGCCGTCGAAGTTCTGACTTGAAGTACATTTTTTCACTTTGAAACAGCAGAAGGCAATAGTTTACGTTGCCACTATCTTGTGCATGTTGTGAAAGTTAGCATGGATATGTGTTAAAGAGGATGTTACTCGCGCGTGGAGCCTTCCTCGACGGTTGCCAAAGAAACGGGCGGATTAGTCCTTGCGACTGAAGTTATCTCTCTTCGGTTGGATGGGACACTAATTGACGCATGCGACAGCGTGTCGCTGGGAGCTGTTGGAAAAGCCGGAGGGTGTACATTCCCATACGCGGAAGGATCAAGAGGTCAGTCGAGCGAGAAAGATTTGACACCACTGCTAAAGACGCTAGGAATAGAGGGCGCTCTAGGAAAGGAGGCAAGTATTCATAGTTTTGACCTGCCGAAAGCAATAAGCGGTCGAATTCTCCAGTCTGAATGCTGGAACCGCGTATGCGTTTTATGCGTCAAAAATACCCGGGAAACTGCAAATGTGACGACGATAACGCAACGAGATGTCGCTATACTGTGTTCATGTCATATATTGCATTCTGCTCACTGTACTTTCTTTCCGAATAGTTGCAGATAGTGTTAATATGCTAATACACCAAAGCAAATATCTGCACCATCAAGGGCGTAGCTAGGGGGGGGGCCGGG